>PVKM010004396.1:0-52392 GCA_004027735.1 Carollia perspicillata
GTGTGCAGAAAAAGGAAAATAGACCACCTTCTTACAGCACACACAAGAATAAATTCAAAATAGATTAAACTCTTAAATTTGAGACTCAAAACCACAAAAATCTGAGACATTTGTCATAGTAATATTTTATCTAATATATCTCCTCAGGAAAGGAAACAAAATAAAAAATAAAGAATCAGACTGCATCAGACTAAAAAGTCTTTGCACAGCAAAGGAAACCATCAGCAAAATAAAAAGACAACCCACAGAATGGGGGAACATATTCTGATCTGATAAGGGGTCAGTATCCAAACTCTATAAATAAGTTATAAAACCTAACACCAAAAGAACAAACCAATTAAAAGATGGCAAAGAACCTGAATAGATACTTCTCAAAAGGGGACATACAGGTGGCCAATAGACATATGAAAGGATGCTCAATATCACCAATATCTGAGAAATGCAAATTAAAACCACAATGAGATATATTCTCATATCCATCAGAATGGCTTATCAAGAAATCAACAAACAACAAGTGCGCATGAGGATGTGGAGAAAAGGGAAAACTTTTGCACTGTTGGTGAGGATGCAGACTGGTGCAACCAGTATGGACAACAGTATGGAGATACCTCAAAAACTTAAAAATGGATGTAACTGCCTTATGACCCAGCAATTCCACTTCTGGGCTATTATCTGAAGAAACCTGAAACACTAATTCAAAAAAACATAAGCACCCCTATGTACATTGCAGTGTTATTTACAGTCACCAAGATGTGGAAGCAGCCCAAGTGTCCATCAGTAGATTAGTAGATAAAACAACTGTGGGACATTTACACAATGAAGTACTATTCAGCCCTAAAAAAGAAGAAAAATTTACCCCTTGCAACAGCATGGATGGACCTGGAGAGTAATATGCTATGTGAACTAAGCCAGTCAGACAAATGCCAGATGATTTCACACATATTTGGAATCTAGTGAACAAACTGATCTAACAAGCTAGAGACAAACTCATAGACAGAGAGCAAGCTGACAGCTTGGTGGTGGGTGGGGCCATTAGCAGGTGGAAAGAATGAGCAAAAAGGAAAAAGGACTCTTGGACAACAGTGTGGTGATTGTGATAGAGGAATAAATGGTAATGAAACAGTAAAAAAAATAAGATAAATTTTAAAAAGTTATGGAGATTCATATAAAGATGTAAAATAAGGAAGGACATAAAATTTGCATTTTCAGAAGTTTATTCTGATATCTTTATGGATAACTGATTAGGACAGTGGGAAGGCTGGAGTTAGGGAGACTCTTGAGGAGTCCATTGCATTTAATAATGGTCAGAACTGAGAACCTGATATAACAGGAACATAGAAAGGGAAGGTAGATAGATGTACAAGATGCTGATGGGGTGGAATCTGTGGAACCTCCATTCTGATTAAATGTGGGTGGTAGAAAGGCATTTGCTAAAAGAGAAAAATTTGTAGCCCTGTAGGATTTTTGGCTTTGACAGAGTCCCTGCCTGTCACTGAAATAGAAACTAGGATGGCTTTAAAGTTAAGATCTATTTGGTGAATGTGAAATGTGTTTATGAGACACACACACACACCCTTTATTTTCAGTTGGATAAAAGGAGAGAAGATTTGGGGCTTGTCCAAGTAGTAGTAATTGAAGTTTTGAATTTGGATCAGGTTGCCTGAGCACAGGGCTACGTCACCTTTTAACACAATGTTCTAAAGATTTACCCCTTGAGAAATACATAGTTCCCAGAAATAAGGATACACATGGCCCCTGAGTCATTTTCCTGGTCATTGCAGTCCATCCCAACTCCAAGTCTCCTCTTCACAATCCGTCATCAGGATTCCTTGGACATGGAATATAAAGATACCGGTTCTTTACTGTTCCCATACCTATAAGTGAAACTTTAAACTTTAAATATTGGTTTATTACTTTAAAAAATACTATTGGTTTATCCAAATACATTTTTAATCTAAGAGGGTCATAGTAGTAGCAGCCACTAGTTTTGTTTTTCTAACTTGGAGTTTAAATTGATTATCAATTGCTTTTTATTAATTTATCCTCACAAAGCCTATGTGCTAACATAACATCATAAGTTCAGCTTATTGTAGTAGCATATTTGAAAACCCCATCTTGGTATTTAACCGTGAAGCCAATTATTTTAATGTATTTATTTGGCAGATTTATTGGGAACTTCAGCCTTAAATTATGACTTATTCCCATTCCTACCTGTTTTCTCTGTTCCACCAGATTATTATTGGCCTTGAGAAGTTCTATGAGTTGTGCTTTAACTTCTCCTCCCCGTAATACATTGCAGCCTAACTTCTGACTTACTCTTCTTTCAAGTTTCTCTGACCTGATTGCCCAGTTTTCTTCTTCTGTCACTGGCAGTTTCATAACTGAACTGCCTATTGCCATCAGCGGGTCAGGACCGTGGACCTAGGACTGCAAGGATAGAACGAGAGCTTTCAGCACTCCTAGAGCTCCCGCGATGGCTGTGAGTCCTGCAGGAGGTCCTCCTATAGATGTTATTTTAGAGTTGCAGTTGCCCATCATACAGGAGGGACCCAAAAAAACCCCAGAATTTATTTATAAAAAAGTATGTATTTTTACATTTTTAAACTTCAGTCACCTTCAAAGTACTCTCCTATTGATGAAATACACCTATTGAGATTTCTTTTTTCCACTGCTCAAAACAGTTTTTGAACTCGTCAGTTTCTGTGCCTTTTTGTGGTTCTGCCATTTTTTGTTTCACCTCTTCCACACCAGCAAGACATTTCCCTTTGAGGACTTTTTCCATCTGGGGAAAAAAAATAAAGTCACTTGGGGTGAGATTGAGTGAATAGGAAGGGTGGGCATAGGGGTCAGGCGATTTTTGGTCAAAAACTGCTGAATACTAAGGGCGGTGTGGGCAGGTGCGCTCCTAAATTACCCATGATGAAATGCGTAAACGCATTGAGTCTTCAAAAAAATTTCACTGAAGCTGAGTGCAGCCTCTCACAACAATGCCAGTTAATACACTAATACAGATGAGTTCCTAGAGCACTTACCTGGTGGGGGAAGCCAGCACTACAAGGGGCTTGTCCTCCAGAAGATAATTCTGTATTTTGGGTGGGTCCCCCCGCATATGTGGGTCATTTAACATTCAGGGGTTGCCAGCCACCTTCAATTTGTAGGCATACTCAAACATTTTTTATGACCACAGCTACATGTGAATGGGGACAAATAGATTGAATTGATTCCTGCAAATATTTGAAAGGAGTGTAGTTAAAATATCTATTGTAGTCTGGCTAAAGTAATGAAAATTCTACCTTTTTTACAACTCCTGAGCACAGTGCATGATTTTTTTAAAAGTAGCTCTTCATTTAGACCTGCAAACACGAACTGCTGAGTACTTAATGCTCTTTTAAAATCATTTCAAGGGTGCTGATATCTGAGAACATCTTTTAGTTTCACAGATAACTATGCATTGGAAATGTAGTAGAATGCCAGTGCAGAAAGTATATATGAAATGAGGCCAAAATTTTGTAATTATTTAAGGACAGTGACATTTTAGTGATAAGCAATATTTGGTTCTTTATGTTTTTATGTCACAGGAAAGAAGATAATTCCCGGGTGTTTAATTTAAATTCTAAACCTACATAGAAATCCACATGCTAACAGGTAAATGGAATTCCTGTTAGATTTTTCTAAATTCAGATATATATCAAAAAACAGATTATATTTATTCCGTTTATCTCTCAGACAGTAGCTTAAAAAATACTATTCCCAAACTCTTGATTCAGTTTAGTATAACTATTCTTCCAATTCCTTGGATTATAATCTGTGGAAAGATTCAGCAGAGTACGAGAGTTTTGTATTATTTTTTTCCTTTTTCCCCTGACATTCAGCTCTGAAGTTAAGCCATTCTTTCAATTACAGTGAAAATGAGGCATGCATGGGTGATTTGCAGTTAACACTTGCCTCCATGCGCACAAATGCCTCAGCTTCACATCTAATTGTGATTCATGCCTTATGCCATACTCTTGCTCTTTCATCCCAGTACCAACAGATGGTGGGACAAGACCCCTGGGGCAGTCTGCCTCACTGTTGTTCTAAGGTTGTACATCTTCTGGTAGCAATGGTCAGAAAAGGAAGGATTTTAATATGGGAAATTGGCTTGAGTTCTTTTTGGCCTCTTGTTTCAAAAAATAATTAATGGAAATTTGGTGTCAAGTTTTCAGGTGGTACCTTAAAAACTTATTTTTAATCCATGAAGAAGCAAAAAGCAAAGACATATTTATATTTTATAAATGGACTTGCTGAAAAGACACCTTTATGTCCCCATCACATATACATTACATTTGTGATCACCTGAATTATATATATGAAACCTAGTGACAGCATACAAAAGGACAGGTTTCATCTATTTATGCTTAAGTTTTCTGTTCTAAAAAATACCACAGGTTGCCAGGTGACAGACATGTCATTGTGTTAGCTTAATAGAATCTGAAGTTGCTGTTTATGCTCTGTGATTAGTATGATTGGTGATGTTAGACAAGTTTACTTCGTCTTTCTGGGCTAATAAATAAGACTTTTAAAGTATCTCCAAAATGTCTTTTTTATTTTAGTACATAAAATGTTAGAAGCTGAGCCCTGGCCAGTGTGGCTCGGTGGACTGAGTGCCAGCCTGCGAACCAAAGGTTCGCCAGTTCGATTCCCAGTCAGGGCACATGCCTGGGTTGCAGGTCAGGTCCCCAGTAGGGGGTATGTGAGAGGCAACCACACATTAATGTTTCTCTCCTACTCTTTCTCCCTCCCTTCCCCTCTCTCTAAAAATAAATAAATGAAATCTTTTTAAAAAATGTTAGAAGCTGAAATAGAACTAGCTATATGAAAATGCACTGTGCTTGTGGTAGGAAAGAAATGCATGAATAGAGTTTCATCATTGAATAATCTTGGTTATTTGATCTGTAGGTAACAATGTCATGGATATACATATACATATAAACTAATTACAGATTACTTTTTTAAAGGTAATAAATACATGGAAGTATAATTACCCATATACTTTTCTATTGCTTCAGCCATTTGACAACTCTAGCTTCTCATGATGAAGAGAGTGTGATGGTTCTGTTATGCTGGGTAGTGATGCTGTGCACAGAGCAATGGTTTTTAACTTTTTGACCAGAACCTACGGTTAGAAATACATTTCATGTACAGTGGGCATACATATAATTACATATGCAGATGCATATACATAATTCAAACAGAGTTTCACTAACAGTGAAACTTCCCCCTCCTTCTGAGCAAAATTTTTCCTGTTCTTTTGTTGTCGTTGTAGATGTTAATTTTATTCTCTTTTTAAGAAATTGCTGGTTCTTGTTGACCAAATGTGTTTCAGAGTTTCTGATGGGTCAGGACCCACAGTTTAACAAATACTGCACTATTCTGCACTTGCTGTAAAGAAATGAATTTATTTTTTTGTAGACTCTCTCGAATTATTCTATTAAAAATTATTTTCCTACTCTATTGGTCACGTCAGCTATTATTCACTTAACAAGAAATCTAAATTTAGAGTTCTCTCTTGTTTGTGTGTATAGCCAAGGATGTAAAGGATATAGAGCCTCTATACATAAATACAAATTTAACTTGAATGTTTTAATGAACTGCATAACTATCTTTAAACATATGCCCATGCCTCTTCATTATTTAGAACCAAATAGTAACTTCGTTTTATTTTCTTGACCTCGTCTTTAGTCTATCATCACTACAGGTATTCCCGTTACCTTTTTTTAATAGTTCATGCTTTAATAACAGATACATGAAGTGGCTTGGATTCATCAAAAGGCTCTTTATATATATTTTAACTAACAAAGAAAGAAAAGAAGCAAGGGACTCTTGAATTTCTATATCACCAAATCAAGGTCTAAATACTGTGGCCTTATTGCTGTTACTATTTCCTGTCTTCATTAGTGGTGGTTTGAAGAGTTGTATGGAAAACAGTAGTCACATGGAACTATATAATTTCCTCTGTTACTCCATATAAAATGATGTAAGGTGAATTTTTTGCCCATTTACTTGCCTTTTTTAAAAAAATTCTGACAGCATATAGGAAACCATAGAGGTAAATATATATATGTGTATATAAAATAATATACTGTTATAGAATGCAGAAGGGAATTAGAAAAAAAGGCATTCCTACTCTGCATAGAGAGGATTGAAACTAACATTGAAAAGTAAGTTTAGTATGGAAATGGTATATTCAGAAAGGATTCCTTTATAATCTGACTGTAGATAGGCAAAAGATTGTATTATAAAGTGTATTGTGCAGATAAAAACTCAAAAGCGGGTTGTGGAACTGAAGGTAATTTTATATAAATACATATATTTGAATGTATACTGAACAAATTTTTATTTGGATGGTGGAAATTCTTGAATGTATAATGTATAAAGTTGTCAGTGTTAGTGTTGAAGATTTTCATTGAAGCTCTTTTTATATATCTCTTGCAGATATGGAAACAAGTGAAAAAATCCAAGGAAGTGGAATACTTCAACTGTTTGCAAGTCTCTTGATTCCACAGTCTTCCTGCACAGCCAAAATAGCTAACATCATAGCAGAAGTAGCCAAAAATGGTGAGGTTTTCCTCAAGAACTTTTCTGCTGGGAACATCTTCAGTTTTACACCTTACTTGTCAGTATGTTTTATTAATTTATGTTTTAATTTTGTAGAATAGACATTTTTATGTTCTATTTCTCTTTTCTTTGACTTTTTTCATGTAATTGTTAAAAATTACTGTACTTATAGTCATTTTCCTTATACATTTCCCATTTGCTATTCCAGTCTTCCGGAGAAGTAGTAAAGGGAAGCACTGCTCGTCCTTTCTGTACCTGTTTCATTTACTACTTTGTTTATAGGATTCTTGAACTTGCCACTGAGTCACTCACCTTTATTTTCACAGAGAGCTTTCCTTTTTCAGTGTATGTATCGGTTTATGTTATACCCAGGTTTAAACTGTTTATTTTTAGTTTGGCCTATCCTCCTGACATTGGCATGTGACAGCCAAAGAGCAGTTGGAATGTATGTTGTTTTCTGCATTCTCCTTCTTGGGAAACATTTATTTTTTAAATACTCTGGAAAAATAATAATGACAGCAGAACTTAGATTAGATAATAGCCAGCCCATCCCAATATATATAATTTATATCTAATGAGACATTCCTTAGAAGAATTTATTATAGCAGAAATATTTGCACATGATTTTAATTCAGTCAGTTTGAGAAAACCCTAACTTCTTAAGCAGTTTTTATTCGTAAGGGAAGGCCATACTAAATGTAATACCTTTAGTGAGTCTTAATTTATGTGTTTGATATTATTAGTAGGCCTTTTATTTTAGTAAGTTTCATTTGATTACTTTTAAGAGAAGACATTTGAAAACTCTGGCTTTGTTCGTGTAGTCAGTACGGTAGGTGGCCTAGTAAAACAACCTGTTCATAAATGTTTTACCAAAAAGAAAATTATTGTGAGTTTTTTTCCACTTGTTTAGAGATTTTCAAAACATCTTTCAGGTTTCAGTAAAGTTTTCTATATTGGTAAATCATTTTGGGGGGTTATTAACTGAAAACTGGCCTCCTGTTGTTTGTATTATCACTATACAGTGCTTTGGATATGAGGTGGTCATAAATGTTCAGAGATCTTGGAATATTTAATATACTTAAAGCAGAATTGAATTACTCTGAACAGGTAGTGAACACCTTGGGACAACAGAGCTCCTGAAGCAGATTTAGTCTATGGAACCCCTTCAGACATGCTTTGTTCGCCTAAAACAAAACCACTATCTGAATCTTAGATACAAAGCAGCTTGATTTTTAAGATAAAGTGGTTTTTATTTAATCTCATTAGAATCACAATATAGATTTCCAGAAACTAGGCAAGTATGTGTGGGAACCCTTAACAAGCATGACAATCACAGCCAGTCTGTGGCCTCTCCAGTATTATATATACTTATAGATAAATAAATAATATATATTTTGTAAACATTTCTGATAAGTTCCTGCTATATTTCACATATATCCATCTGAAGTAGATGAGTTCATGTTTTTAAAACTAGCTAAGAAAGAGCTGTACTCCTCACTTAAAAAGTAAACTGTTGGAGAAGCAAAAGGTTTTAGAAGGAGTTTATTTTCTCCAGGCAATATTGCTTTTACATTGACTGAAAGCTGAGCAATATATTGGTTTTGTTTTATCTTTATATCTTTAAAAAAAACTGAGTTATAATTGACATATAACATTGTATATGTTTCAGGTATTCTTTATATGCTTTTGAATTATAAAAAGTTTAGAATAGTTTTGAGTCCCAATTTTCCTATAATTATTTACTTTCTATCATTTCAAGAATACCAAATACTGATAGAAGCATCAAAAATGTGAAAGATAGGTTGGTACCACACAGACGATTAGAACCTAAAAGCAAAGGAAAATAGTAATTCATCAATGCTGCCATTGCCTGAAGGACAGCAACAACAAAACAAATAAGCAAAACAATAACATATAGCAACAGACTCCATTTGTGAAATGAATGCAAATCGACTTTTCCTAAATTTCTTATTGTAGTAGTCATTTAAATGATGTCCCTGTTGGAAACTAGGCATGGCAGGAGATGAAAAGGATATCTGCCTTTAATTTAATTAATTTGAATTGGTGACAAGTTATTTTAAGATTTGAAATCTATAAAGATTCTAAAGTAACTATTAATTTAAGAGGTAGATAAGTAGATTGATGTGTCTTCTCCTATAGTCATTGAATTCATGGAAGAATATAGTATAATTCATTTTTCCAGTAGGTGATGGAATATCTCATACTACTGATTTAAAAAAAAAAAAAACACCCAAAAACTTCAACAGTAAACCAAAAGGTTAGCTTTAGAAGTAGGGAAGTACTCTTACTCTTGGAAGTTTAAGTTAGAGAGCTTTTTCGATTATATAAAGGTAGGTAAGAGATAAGATAGAAATGCAATCATTTATTTAGGTAAAGAGGAATTCCTTTGTGATTTATAGCTATCTTAGGGGGAAAAGAAGTTGTTACAGAGGTAACAGTTCACACAACAGCCCTATATGATGCACTCTAAGAATTTTTTAAAAATGTATATTTGTTTGTTTTTATCCTCACTGGAGAACATTTCTTTATTGCTGTTTAGAGAGAGTGAGGGAGAGAGGAAGGAAGAGAAACATTGATGTGAGAGAGAAGCATCAATAGGTTGCCCTATATGTGCCCAGACCAGAGATCATACATGCCCAGACTGGGAATCAAACCCGCAGGGTTTGCGACCTTTTGGTTACGCCATGACTACGCTCCCAACCAACTGAGCCACCCATGTTAGGGCGATGTGCTCCTAAGAATTTGAAAATGAAGAGAAAGCGGGGGAGATTGCTTATGAGGGTACTTGTGGAACAAATTAAGGAGTGGATGCCCTATGAAAGCAAGAGTGAAAAGAGTAATTTTTATTTAGTAGGATGGAGTATAGATTCAAGAATTAGATCTTTAATGACTAACTTTACTGACAAGAACATCCTTACAGTAAGTCCTAATATCCAAAATGATGATTCTGATACTGATTACTAGAGAGCTGTCATCAATTAGGTATCTTTATTATCCTTAAATTTTGTAATAGGCTTTCATGAGAGACACTGTAAAAAAGTTTGTCTAATTGTAACTATGATGGTATCATTGGAAGTTAATAAATTTAGAATAGTATATTATAAAGCTAAGGAAAAAAGTTTGAAGTGTAAGAAAACATTTGGTGCCTTAGACCAAATGCATGGGTACAACAGATACGAGTAATCTATAAAATGGATTTATTAAGAACAGAAATAAAGATAAATAATAGATGTTTCTGTTGAGTCTTACCGATTGAAAAGGACCTATTTTTAATGATTCACTTGAACCTTTTTTAAAAGTCTTATATTTTAGCTTTCTAGAGAACATAGAGTGAAAATTCTATGATTTGATGGCTTACTTTATAACTGTAGTACATTATGTTCTCACTTAGTATTGTTGATAGGTCTTGGAACTGTGGTGAAGCACTGTATGACAAAACCAATTTTACCATAGGCTAATTTGATATAAACAGGAATTAGGCTTCTACTGCATCTCATCAACATTATAACAAAACAACATTGAATGGAACAGCTTGTTTGAGGACCTGCTGTACTTTAATGATCGGGCTCATGGAAAGACCATTACCAATATTTCTATCATTATATGCTATTTCCTAAGCACATTCAGTTATTATCAGAACATAGTGATGTTAGGTATAAAAAAGTTTAAAATCCTTTTAGTTTATGGCAGACTGTCAGCAAAGGAAAATTACAACCCCACACATTTTTGTGTAGTTATTTCATGAAGTATGTAATAGAGTTGTATTGTATTGGTACTTTTGAACAAAAATGTACTCTTCAAATAGTAAGCTACTTTGGACATTTTAATAGCAGGTATTTTATTTAGGGGCATGATTTGTGGAAGTTGTGAATCTTTAGATTTTTAATTGAATATATGTCTTATTTTCAGAATTTACGCGAATTCCATGTGTGGATGCTGGATTGATTTCACCACTGGTGCAACTACTAAATAGCAAAGACCAGGAAGTGCTGCTTCAAACGGGCAGGGCTCTAGGAAACATATGTTATGATAGCCGTAAGTGTTGAAATATCAGTGATACACTTATAAACTTTTGTTTAAGTATTATGATTTCAAACTAATTTCCCTTGTAGTGTTAGCACTGACTTGTCTAGGCTAAGACACTAACATGGGCCAGTGTGACAGCTCTGCTTATTTAGCAGGTCTGTTGGAGATTTGGGCCAACATTAGTGATTCTTAAGTAAGAAGTTATAAAAAGTGAGCTCTTTTCCTCTGCTTCACAAATTATATTTTCAGAGGAAAGTAAGTCAATTCCTAAGAAATTGGGCTTTAAATTAAATATACACATCTTTTCAATAAGGTTTTATTAAAGTATCATCTCTGAATGTGAATGCTTATGAACACAGTTTTTTAAAGTTTCAAAGTCTCCAAATACATTTTTAATTATTTACAATTCAGTAAAACCATTCATAAAATTCATAATCTTCTCAAACGCTAGATTGGCCTACATTTGCATTGACTTCATTCCTATTTGTCATAATGTCATTGTCATCCTCATCACTTTCTATAACATACTGTTCTATTAGGCAAAGAGTATGGTATATTGCAAAAATTTTACATATTTCTGCTTTTCCTTCCTACATATATACAGAAAAATCTTGAGTATATTTAATTTAATTAAGCTTATGCTGATTTTCCTTAGATTTCTATTTTTTGAGCCAAAAACCTATATTTATATAACTGGGATAACTTTCATTGCTTATTTTCCCCATTGAGTTTATAATTCACCTTTTGAGTGAGTTACATTTTGTTATAAACACAGAAGACAAAGCCCTTTTATAATAGGCAGTGCTTCCAGTAGTGATTTGTGTACATAAGCCAGATATTACATAAGGTCATAAACATATTTATTTATGATAAAAGAAAGAAAAAAAAGATTGAAACTGTAGCTTTTGGTTATAACTTGTTTGTAGCAGTGGTGGTAAGGCTAGCCACATTTATTCTCCTTTCTTTTTTGGAACATTAAATATTATATCTGAGGACACAGATGGTGTATTATGAATTTTAACGTACAGTTTCTACTCCCCATTACCGTTTATAAATTTACCTATCTGTTTGTTCATTCCAGTTATTTTTATCCTAGGGTATTAACTTTATTTATAAAATTCTAGTGCTTTATGTTTATAACTTTGCATTTTCATATTTATGATTTTTATTAAACAGCATACCTTATAGTATTAGTGTTCAAAAATGAACCATTTATGTATATTTTATATGATTAATTTTAACAGTATATATTATAAGGGCTCCTGCAGAGTAACCACCAAAGATTGATGGCATGTACCTGGACAGCATTGATCATTACTGTTTTTATTCCTGTCCTTCCATGTTTATTACTAGAATTTAAGGCTGTTGAAAGTATTATTTAATCCTTGTTCAGTTTAGTTATTCTTGAATTATGCATTGCTTGAATATAGGAAATGCCTGTTTTGTGTACTTTGGCTTTCAGTTTCACTGAATATTGGTAAAATAGAAGAAGCACCCATAGTGATTTATTATTTCATCTTGCTCTGGTTTTTATGAGCACATAGTAGTTTTATTTCCTGTATACTAAAGAACTTTGAAGTTAACGTAATAAATGTCTAGTTAATATGATTATTATTTTGATGAAACTATAGTCCATTATTATAGTATTTATCATATCCATTTACTCTGTTCTTACAAAGTGTACAGTATAAAATTCTTAGGCTATGAAGTTAATTTTTTTATTTCATTTAACCATAAATATTTATAACCACTTCATTCTTATTTAATTCAATGGAAATTATAGTTAAGTGGAAAATTAAGCATAGTGAATACGAGCTATTTTTTATAGTTTTTAACCCTTGTTTAAGAAAAATGAAGTTAGTAGTCTTAAAAATGAATTAGTATAAGAAGTGATTTATTACTGTAAATCATGTGATGAAATGTGTTCATTTGTCCTGTTTATACATATAATTTCCATAGGACTGTATGCTTTCTTACCCTTTTAAACTCTGTGTACTTCTTAGTGGTTTCTCCAAATAATTGTAAGAAAAATACAGCACCTATATTTGAATTACAACAATAATATAAAAGTCTATAAATGTGATACTGTGTACTTGATTTGTGAATTTACTTGAAATGCATTTCTTATTATATTTTATGGCAATTGGGAGTTTGAAAGAACCCAGAAATTAGATTTCTCTTTTTAAAAAGTATTAAATGGCTTCTACTTTAATTAATTAACTAACCTTCTTCCCTCTTGAGAATGTAATGCTTCATTCTTAAAAGGATGATAGAAAACTATACATGACAACTTTGTAAAACAAGAAATCTTTTTTTTTTTTGCAAATTACATGTTTTCCAGTTCACATTTGTGTTTTAGTAAACTTATTCATTGAAATAATCAGTTTACTTAACATTTCATAAAGGTACTCCAAATGAATAATTTTTAATGTAAGTTTATTCAGAATAATGCTAGGTTTGCAATAGATAGTAAAGCCAATGTGCATAGAAAATAACAATGAATTCATTATTAGAGCTAAATATTTGAACAGTGTGTGCATATTTTACAGATTTTCATTTTGACACTTAAAAAGTAAAGTGTTTGCTAGCATGTTTCACTTAAATCCATGGTAATCTTTTGAAAAAAGTAGGTCAGATTTCAATTTTACTAGCTTTGATAGTGCCCATTTTAGGAGCTCTTCCTAATGGAAGGAAATGATCTTATATAATCTTAACATCAGGTAACACACTGATACAGCTGCCAAGTAGGACAGAGTGAGGCTTTGTCGCTGATGAATTTATTAAATTCCAGTCTCTCTCTTGCATAATGGTATGAAAGAATCACTGGGTAGGAACATTTAAAATACCTTGCCTTTTTTCTGTTTTTCCAGAGAGCCTTCAAGGCACTTCAGTTACAGATTTCTCTTTAGAAGTGTCCAAATTTCTGACATAAGCTACATTTTAAAACTGTTTTGCTCTCTAACTTTGGCAAAATAACTTATGAAAAGTTTGATATGTTTTAGATCAAAGAAGAGAAAAAAATTGTATTTCAACTTAGAAAGAAATCAGCAAACTGATGGATTTTCTAGGGAACATGATTTTAAATAAAGAGAAGTATTAAATTTCATAGGTGAATACCTTTGGCCTCTTTAATTACACATTACTTTCAAAAGTGGTAAAAATGAATTCTTTTTTTCTTATATAGCCATCTTTTGTGCAACTGTGTAATTCCTTTCTTTCAATGATTAGCTTTGTCTACAAGGCTGTACGCATTTAAAATTGCTGATATACTTAAATGTCCTTATAATATTGAAGAGCTTCATATTAAATTGTACCCACCATTTATAATTCATAGGGATAAATTGATGGTTGGAGTTTACTCTATTTGCATATGTTACTGCTTAAGGTTAGGAAATAATTGATGCGGAATATACTGGTTAAAATTTCTGTAGTAGAAGCTAGACATAAATGATTACATGAAATTAAATATGTGCCTTTTTCTGCACCAGAGAAAGTATAATGTACAATTCAAATTAATCATGTTAAATAAATATGCACCTTTATAGAAATAAAATTAATGCTATTACATAATTAGTTTTATTATTGGAAAGATATATACTTAAGAAGTTTATATGAAATGCTATCATACATGATACAAAGAAACTTAGATTCTTGCTCACTGCTAAATAATATCATCATTCAAAATGATATGACATTAAGACTTGCCAAACCCAGTGTTTAAGTGAACTAAGTATTGTTTATTTCATTGACTTCAAATGTAAATGAAAGGATGCCCAAATACATGCATGGACTTAATTGTGTATTAGTGATTCTGATTACCTACATTATTTTTATGTAATGCATGAAGAAAGAATTCATTGTCTGACTGTAAATGCTGAAAAAGAATTAGCAATAATTCTATAATATTTTGAAATGTAATTTGGTTTGTTAAATATGAATTAATATAATACAGACAAGCTTTGAAATTGCTGAAGTAATCAAAGTATATTTATAGCAGTTATAGTCCACAGGGAACTATTTATGTCTGGCACTTAAAATAAATACTTATCAGTGATATAAAATAGGTTAAGCAATTGATTAATTATATTAAAGGGTTTTGCAGGTCTGTATATTTACCCTACTTTTTACTAGTATTCAATTTTAGAATTACCAGCCAATAAGTGTAAAAATAAGATTCTTCAACTCTTATCAGTTTATCTCTTGCATTTTATTTATTTATTTGTTTGTTTATATTATTTATTATTATTTATTTTCAAAATTATGTTCAGTTACAGTTGTCTGATCTGTTGAATTTTATGAATGGGCTTATTATCAAAGTACATGTGTATGTAAGAATAAATAGCTACATGAAACTGCTACTTTTAGAGATAGTAATTATTGCTATTATTATATGAAAATACTCCATAATAAAGATGTCCAACATATTGTACATAGTTGGGAATAGATGTTGCTGTGTAACACTATCATAAGCTATAAAAATGCCAATAAAAAGTTTTCAATATGGTGAGGAAAATAAAATGTACAAAGATACCCAACTTGTGAACATAGTACACAGTAAATCAGAATAAAAATAAACAAACAATGAGAGTAGTACTTGGAGCCATTTTTTGAAAAGTAAGCAAATAACTACATTGTTTATTGAAGAAATATAATAGTTCATTTTAAAATTAATATAAATAATAAAATTTTAATGTGTATCCTGGAAATATTACAGATTCATAGGATTTCTAGTTCTGCCATTTACTAAATTGTCATTTAATCTTTCTCAATTTTAGTTTCCTCAGTGGTAAAGTGAACTTGTGTGGATTAAATAAACAAGGTTTATATATAGATGCACAATATAATTATGAACTGCTATGGAAAAGAAATACATAGCATTTATGTATGATCATTCATCCTGGTCAGTTTGGTTTCTTAAACCAGCGTTTATTTCTCACAGTTCTGGAGGCTGGGAAATCCAAGATCAAAAGGCACCAGCAGATTACATAATCTGGTAGGGGCACTCTTTCTGGTTTGCCTTTTCATTGCATCCTCACATGGCAGAAAGAGAGAGAGGAAGCAGGCTCCTCTTCGTTCTCTTCTTATAAAGGCATTAATCCCTTTCATGAAGGTTCTACCTGCATGATCTAATTACCTCCTAATACCATCACAACAGGAGTTAGGATATAAACATAGGAATTTGGGAAGGATACATTCAGTCCATAACATTATTACTTCTAAAAAGTATGTTATGACAATAATGTAGTGCATATGCTAACTTTGTAAGCTATTTAAAATAAATATATAAAGGCCAGAAGCCATATAAGGAGAGGCAAAGATAAATCTAGTGCAAGTCAGGGATAATATATTTGTTATATTGAGCAGTAATTTAATTTGTGCTTCTAGGTAGCCAAGGTTAAGAAAATAAAAAACTTGATGAGCTATGTAATTTTTACTTTGTGCTAAGTAGAAATATTCTAGTTCTTCAGTCTAACTAAAAAGACCTGTTATGACAGATGCTAGAAGAGATTTATCATAAGGATATCACTACCTCCTTAGGTGATTCTGGACACATCCCTCTTAAAATATGCAAAGAAATATGCAAAGACTGGCATTAAAGACAGTGTCTTCAATAATAGCTCTGCAAAAATTACCCAGATATTCTCCATATGAATGTTTCTTGTACTAATCTTCAACAGAATCTAAGAAGTAATACTGATTACTTCTGATTAGTGAAGGTAGTGCTATTTGGGCAATATAATTCAAATCTGTTGTTTTGGTAGTGGAACTTGCTTCAAACATACAGCTTAAAAACCTAAAGAATTTTTGACTTGAATATATTTCCTAGTTTATTATAAAACCAAATACAGTCCTGTTTTGCATTCATTATACTTGCTCAATTTTTGTGTCGTATAACGTTTTCAAGTTGTATTTTCTGAGACTGAAAAATATGCTAATTTTTTATTTGCATGAAAATGAATATTTTAAAATACCACATATATAATGGTTATTTTATATATGTTATAAAATTGCTTAAGAAAGTTACTGTGAATTAACGGTAATGATGCATGTGTATCAGTAAATTAAAAATAATACACCATGTGATAAATGCTGTAAGAGAATGCACAGTAAGATTCTGGAGGGAGCTCATTTGTGTTTGAGCTCATCCATTGATATTTATGGAGAACAAAATATTTACTCTGCATAGAATTTGGACCTGTAGAGAAAGGTTAAAAGATTTTTCAGGAGCACAGAAAAACATTTTAAAAGGTAGATAAAATCTTGGATAGATATGAGATATGTCTGGAATTTGTATTGGAAAAGGGCATAAGCAATGGGGAGCTATTGCAGGTATTTGAGGAATAGAATTAAGTGCTGAAATTGATACCATAAAAATTAATTTGAAAGAGATATACATTATAAGCTAGGCAGACATTCATAACAATTAGTGTGATTCTTAGTAGTATGTATCTGAAACACTTGGAGAACTTTTTAAAAGTACATTTTTTTGGCTACAACCTAGAACCACTAAATCAGAATCTATGAGGTTAGATTGCAGCCTATCATGTATATTCTACAAAAAGCTCACTAAATGATTCTGATGTACTTACCTGCTTAAAAAGCTTTGGACAGTGACTAAATGAAGAATAATCAGTTAAGAGGGTTTTGTTTTTGTTTTTTAAAACTTGCAGAACAAATTTAAGAGTACAGAAAGGAAGTGGGGGGTGTGTGTTTATGTGTGTGTATCTGTGTGTGTTTAAGAATCCAAGAAGGTATCAGATAAGAGAAAGGAATCTATGAGTCCAAATTAAAAACTGGATAATACAAATAGCAGAAATAGTGGAATAAGTGTTTGTACCTCTTAAGAAAGTGTGCTGTTACCGCTTCAAGTTGAATTCTAAATCGGAACTGTATACGTGCACACATCCATACACATAGTCTGGCATGACTTTAATTATTAAATAGCTGATACAGAAGCATCTTTTATATTTAAAATAACTGGAAAAATTTAATTTTGATCTTGAGCAATTAGATTAATAAATTTGAGCAATAAATTATTTCCATTGGTGCCTGGATGCTGTTCAGAAGTCATTTAAGGTAAGGTGATTTCATGGAAATAATTGATCTTAGTAAGTTATTTTATAATTTGTATGTATAATCACAGTCTTCTGCTAATAAAATGATAATAGAAAAATATAGGAAGCAGAGTAAATTTAGTGATATATTTAGCAAATGTGTAGTAATTTATGGGTGTTCCATTATTAAGTAAAGGCTTTTGAAAAAAGTGGAATTGTCAAATGGTTAACTGATGTAAAAAATCTATTGTACTACAGAAATTAATACTACTATCAGCAGGTACACCTAAGTTGTGTCCATCAACTGCCATGCAGTGACCTAATTTTAAACTGCATCTGTAGAACTAATGTTTTTTCCTCCTGATCCTGCATTGTCAATGTAAATATATTTGGAATTTTCTTGCATCAAGGCAGAATTTACACCTGAATATAATACTATGCCACAAAATTGCAACTTCGTGCTTCTTTTTGATATATGAGTATTTAAGTCATGGTGATTCTTTCTGAATGACTTATCTTTATAATATCACTGATGTAATATTTACAGCTTTTACTTCTATACCTAGTCCTTCGTGCATTTTACCTACACTTGGATCATGATGAGTAAGTTGCATTTTGAGTTTCAGTAAAAATATTGATGGGTTCAAAATTTTAATTTGAATGCTTAAAACATTTGAATATGTATAATGCATGTAATAAAAATCCACTATTTTGGCATAATTATAGGGGGAAATGTAAGTATCATAATTTAATTTTTTCTGTAGTAGATTTCATAAATATCTTTTGACTTTATCTTGAAAAACAAGTAGGTATGTCTATTTACCATTTCCTTGTTTCAGAAAAAATGAAATAACACCTGGCAAAATGAAAAGGTAGTATATTTAAGAATACAAAAAAACCATCCATATAATACACATTAGAGTAGCCAATATATCTGACTTACAGAAATATGATACTACTCTTTAGGTCATTGGCTACCGACTTTTGTTTATGCACACACAACAGAAACTTGAGTATATATAGGTTTTGCAGGCTACCAACTCTTTTGAATAGGAAGACCTTCTTTTTTTAACACCAAAAATAATTGTACCCCCTGGAAACTGTAGCTCACATACAGTAATAATTGCACTTAAGAAAATTTTATATCATAGATTCAAAGGCTAGCATTTCTATATTGGAGGATAAATTTGTATTGTTTGCAAAATATTTATTTTAAATCCGGCATTATGATGTTGAAGATTGTAAATCAAAGTCAAAAGAAACCTGCCACTGTAGTAAAACAGTAAACTAACAAAGACTTAACCTGCATAATCTTCTTTTTAATAGTCCTTCTATATGACACAGGAAAAAATATTTACTCAGTGAGGTTAGAATTAGAAACATACTTTTATGTCATTGAAGATATGTATTTATGTTCTTGCCTATAGAAAGTCTCAATACCTACACCATGGGTCATATGATTTTAATGTTTTTCTTTTCCCATGTTGATTGTAAGGAAATTCTTAATCTGTGCTTTCATATTCTAAGATAGATAGATAGATAACTAGATAGATATACACAAAATACTTTAATCAAGAAATATTGATTGAGCCATTGTGTTGAGGATACTGTGCCAGATGATGGGGATAATAGTAGAAAATAAGAGCAAGAAGTCCCTGTCCTTGTGGGGCTTACATAGGAGAAGACAGATAATAAGTAAATGCTACTAAAAAGATATTTACAGGTTGTGATCATTGATGTCAAGGGAATAAGCAGGTGATGTAATAGTGCATATTTGAAGATGAAGAAAGTTTTCTCTGCGGGTGTTACTTGATCTGAGGGCTAAAAAAATGGGAAGAATTTAGGTAATTGAACAGAAAGGGAAGAATATTCCTTATGGAAGTGTAGAAATTGCAAAGTTCTGAATGAGGAAAGAATTTGGTGTGTTTAAAGAACAGAAAAGATACCAAGGTATGTGAGATGCCGTGAACGGGGAAAGAGTGTTGCGCAATGAAGTGGAAGAAATAAACATGACCCAGATCATAGCGAGCCTAGAGCAGTGATTTTCAACCAGTGTGCTGCAAGAATTTTTAAAACACGCAGTGCCTGACTTTTTAGTCAGGGACACTGACCTCTTTTTCCTTAGATTGTCAATTAAAAAAATGATGACAGCCAACACAACAATAGCCATCTGGTGTGAACGAATTAGAATTATACCTATTCTGTTTGTCAGATTGGTAAGAAATACATGTTTTTGGTGTGCTGTAGAATTTTAGTAATTATGTGTGCTATTAGATGGAAAAGGTTGAAAATCGCTGTCATAGAGTAATGAGAAGGCATTGAAAGGGATCTGATTCAGATTTTAAAAGCATCACTCTCAGAGCTGCATGGACAGTGGCTTGAAGAGAATGGAAGGGCTTAGAATAGAAGCATGGAAAGTAAAAGACTTGCAGTAATCCCAGGCAAGATATACTAGTGACTTGAACTGGGTTACTGGTAGTGAGGATAGAGGGCATTAGAAGAATTTGTGAAGTGTTTCTAGAGGTGGATGACTGGGGAATGAAGGTAAGGGAGAAATCAAGAATGATTCCTAGACTGGGGCGTGAGCAGCTAGCTGGACAGATGGAGCAGTTTACTGATCTAGGGAAGAACAGGTGGTTTTGTTATGTTTTTCTGAGTTCTGTTGTTGCTGCTTGTTTTTGTTTTCTTTTCCTGGGGGCAGTAGTAATTCTGAGATATGGAAGAGGAAATGGCTGGTGGGTAATTTCTGTATCTTTATGTTAATATATTTTGAGGATAAACACTCAAAAAGTTTGTTATCTTTCATATTTAGCAAAATGCTAAAATGTGCTATGTAGATTCAAGGAACTTTGAGAAATTAGAAAGATTAAAAGAATAAACCCATCCAGAAGTCGTAAAGTTTTTTAAATACAGGGGACTTTTAGAAATATTCTAATCCACTCCTTCTAATTTTATAGATAAGGAAATAGGCCTGAGAGTTCAAGCGACTTTTAAGGATCAACAACTAAATTGGTGATAGTGTTGAACTGAAATCCGTGTCTCTGGTCCACTCTAAGTATTGTTTGAAGAAGTTAACACTTTCATAAGTACATACTTTATTAAATATATTTATGCTTCAATATTAATAGTTCGGCTCTTAGAGTTGCAGATACAGGAATATGTGTGTCCTAAGAATTTTACTGAATCTTTACTGAAGCTCATCCTAAACCAACATTTTATTTAATCTGTTATAAATCACAAAAATAAACTTCACCTAATTGAAAGAAAATGGAGCAGAACCAAGTGATGAGAGAAAGCCTTTTATATTTCCAAATTTGAAAACTTTGTGTAAAAAAGTATATATGTGTATAAACATGCTTTACCATGTTTGATTCTTTATTCTTGTCATTTTTTCTAAATGAAAAGGAATGTATGAAATACTTCCTTAAGCTTTTTGTTTTTTGGAAATTTAAAGTCATTTTGATTTTATCAGGATTCTTAGTAAAACTAAGCAAATCCATATGAAAATCTCAGTTTTAATGTTCTCAGTAAACTACCTAAACAAACATAGGTATACCCATCAATTTTTCAGACATATCTATTGCTTTGTACTATTTCCTCTGCATACAAAGTATAATAAAAATTAAACTGGTACTGTTCTTACTATTGCCATTAACAAATTCTTTTTCTGAGGATAAAGAGTAATAGAAAGGAATTTATACACATCCTATATAAACTTCTCTGATTTATTGATGTAATAAAGTGAGCTTTTCTTTTAGTAGGTCTCTAACAAATTTCTTTCTTATACTGGACTTTAAATAAATTGGGCTTAAATTAGCAAAACCATAGTGATGTGACAAATAAGTAGCAAAAACATTCCCTCGGTGACCTGAAAAACCATCTTAAATAAGCAGCGATAAGCTAAAATAACAACAGGTTTTTTTTCCTTTGGACAACTTGTCATTTGAGTGAACACCAGATGATTTTTTCTTACTTCCTTTCCCACATAATGTAGTATGAGTCAGTTAATAAGCATTTAATATACATTATTTTTAACACCTAAACTTCGTTAGATCAGTAATATGTAGTGCTTTATAGTAAAAGAAAGAAAATGGAGATATGCCACATTATTTTTGTTCATATTAGTATGTATTTCAGGAAGCCTGAATTACATAACTGAATTAAAATCAGACAGCTTTTTAAAAAGTAACTTGATGTTAAAATTGATTGACTGACAGCCAGGCCCCCAGGTGAATATATTTAATGATTTCTGAGAGTGTGATCAATTTCATAATTCTTATATAAAGGGCTAGTTGCCTTTTTCCTCTTCGTGGTTCTAAATCAATATGACAGTTTCTTGATAGGGCATTTCCAAATTTTAGTACTTACCATACCTTATTTATTTTAGCCCTGAATTTTGTCTCATTTTGTGATTTGGATGATTATTTATTGCAAAATTAATTAGAAAAGTTATACATTAAAATCAGCTTCATAAACTGGGGCTGGTGTTTTTCTATAGTGGCTATATTCACAGTAGCCCCAAATCAGAAATATCCTAAATGCCTATAAGTATGAGTGGATTTAAAGTAAAAATAGTGATGTAACCTGTACAATGGAATACTACTCAGTAATAAAAAATAAATTACTTAACATACCTGACACTATCAGTGAATCTCAAAATCACTAAGCTGAGTTAAAGAAGCTAGACAAAAAAGAATACATACTGTATGAATCCATACATATATGCTAACTAATCTATAGTGACAGAAAAAGTGGGTGTCTGGGGCCAGAGGCAAGGGAGAGAAGGGAACGTGAGCAGTCTTTGGCCTGTGATGAAATGATTGGTGTCCTGATTGTGTTGGTGGTTTCTGGAGTACACAGGACTGTTTTAGACCATTTAACTTGGTTACACACTGTTAAATTTATGTAGTTTGTGTTACATAAATTTTTTCTCAGCAGAGTTGATAAGGGAGGGAATCCACCAAAATCTAAACAATAAAGTACACTTTTTTACCTATAATAAATATGGTCATGAATCTTTTTCTAAACCCTCTAGGTAAAATTATTTGTGCTTCCATTGTACTCTGAAAACTTTATTGTGTTTATTGCTTAAGTATTTCCTTCATACTTTTCTCTCCTTAACTGTGCATTAGTTATCTACTTCTCAGACCTAACTCAGTATGTGAAATGTTGTAGGTGCTCACAAAAGTTTGATAAATAAAGGCAGGAGAATGAATGCTAATTTGGTCACAGGTCTTAAGTACCAT
This sequence comes from Carollia perspicillata, assembly GCA_004027735.1. Taxonomy (NCBI): domain Eukaryota; kingdom Metazoa; phylum Chordata; class Mammalia; order Chiroptera; family Phyllostomidae; genus Carollia; species Carollia perspicillata. Next base: position 22,946 of record PVKM010004396.1, read on the forward strand.
GACTAACTGATTATGCAATGTATGTGATTAATCAGTAGTTTAAGGAAGTACTATTTCTTTTAAATAGGGTTTAACTTCAGTGAGCTAAAGATAATACCTTAATTTTGCTGCATAAATATACCTCTTATTAATGGATTTATAATTTATGGATCTTAGGTGAGTATACTTATATATATATCATGAACATTTCATTTCTGTGAAGTTTTTTAATAAACTTCCTTTCTCCTTTTTCCTCCATCTGTTCTTCTCTAAAAGATGTATATTCTCTTTTCTGTACTTTTGTAACACCATTAAAGAAAAAAAAACTGTATCAAAGCTTTTATTCTGTTTACTACTCTGTCATCCTTACTAGAATAAAAACTATGAAAATAAGACCTACTTATATCCCTGTTTGTTACATAAATTTTCATGGTCTGTTGATGGCTTCTTAACATATTTAGGAATGTTTTATCTTTTTAACATGTAATGTCCATATCCCAGATAATATTGCTTGTTCTATCACCTTCTGTTTTAGATAATATAGACACAAATATTCTTTTCATTAATGTTTATATGGTATATCCTTTACCATTTAAAAATTTTTAACTTGAATGTCCTTATATTTAAAGTGATTACCTACAGATAGCATGGTTTGGTCTTGCTGTTTTATTCAATCTGACCATATCTACCTTTTAAGTGGGAGGTTTAGGCCATATTATTTAATGTGACTTTTATATAGTTGGCTTGAAATCTACTATTTTACTAGTTATTTTCTGATTGTCCAAATTATTCTTTGTCTCTCTACCCATCTTTTTCTGCCTTCCAAATAAATTGGGTAATTTTTATTTCACTCACTTATCTGAATTATTGCCTTGCAGATAGAACATATACAGTATTTATCAAATAAGTTCACCCACACACACACATTACAATAGTAACCTCAAAGGTCACTGATCACAGATCATTATAAGAAATAGAATAATAAGGAAAAAGTCAAAATTTTGCAAGAATTATCAAAATTTGACATAGACATGAAGTAAGCAAATGCTATTTGAAAAATGGTACCAAAAGACTTAATCAACACATGGTTGGCACAGACCTTCAAACTGTTAACAAAAAAGAGAGCGAGAGAGAGAAAATGCAATGTCTGCACATTGCAGAAATGCAAAGTACAGTGAAATAAGGTACTTTTTGTATTGTAATATATTTTGTTTTTACATACGTTAGAAATCCTGCAATATACTGTTATTTTCACTTTATGCCATCAGTTACCTTTAAAAATATGTAAAAAAACCTTTTTAATATTTACTTTCACTTTTATTATTTTTGTCTTATTTCTTTGGGTAGATCAACATTTTCATCTAGTGTTGTACACATTCTGCCTGAAAGACTTTAAAAAAATTTTTTTGGCATAACAAATTTACTGTTAATGAATTCTCTCAGCTTTTATTTGTTTGAAAATTTCTTCACCTTAACTATTAAAAGATATTTTCACTAGGTATGCAGGGTCCCTCCCCCCACCTCCTTTTATTACTTCAAAGACATTCTTCCATTGTCTTCTAGCTTACATGATTTTGGATAAGAAGTCTGCTGTATTTTTATTTTTGCTACTCCAAATGTAAATATTTCTCTTTTTTTCCTCTGTTTGCCTTCAAGAGATTCTCTTTTTCTTATTTTTTTTAGTAGCTTAGCTATTTGCTGTGTATTTTTGTTTTGTTGTCTTAGCTAGGGTTCTCTAAATATTGTAGATTTGTGACATGCTGTCTGTTACTGTTTTGGGGAAATTCTTGGCCATTATTTTAAAATATTTCTTTTGCTGTGTTCTTTATTTCATTTTTTTCTGTGATTCTAATTACACTTGTGTTAGATCATTTACTGTTTTCTCTCAGCTCTTAAGGGCTTTGGGTTCCCTCCCTCAGTCTTTTGTATTTTTTCATTTAGTTTTTATAACTTTTATTCTACAAGATCACTGAGACTTTCCTTGGTTTTGTTGAGTTTACTATTCAACCTCTTGACATAATTTTTCTTCTTTGGCATTGTTTTTTTTTTTCTAGCATTTCCATTTAATTATTTACAGTTTTTATTTCTCTGCATAATTACCAACATCTATTCATAGATATTATTCACCTTTTACTTGGATCATTTAATGTATTTATCATTTTAAAGTCCCAGTCTGATAGTTGTTACATGTGAGTTGCTTATATTCTGATGAATGATTTATCTTTTGACAGTGGGTTATTTTTTTCCTCTCTTTTAAAATGCACCTCTTAATTTTTTCTATTGAATGCTGAACATTGTGTGGACAAAACGAGGAGATACTATAGTATGGGGTGGAGGTCCAATCAACCTAGTCAAAAGTTGAATTGGGTTTACATTAGCTGTTGCTAACTTTGTTTCAATGCAGTAAGTCTTCCCAATCTTTTAGTATTGGGCTGTTCATGTCTTGTGCTTACAATAAGAGGTGCTGGTGGACTTTTTTTTTAGTGTTCTTGCTTTCTCTTCAGCCTTTAGCCGTCCATGCATACCTGTAGTACAAGTGGATTCTCTCCATACTCTTGCTCCTTTCCCGGCAGTAGACTACTGTTGACAAGTGCCATGCAAACAATCTATCACTATTACTATTAGTCCGTGTACCAGAAAACCATTTCTAAACATTTTGATGCTAAGTAGAGAAAATTAAAGATACTAGACTAAGTGATGAGAAAAGAAACTAATTTTCCATTAGTTTTGCCCTTTTCACTGTTTGCTACATATGATTAATTAAAGTCTTATATTGATTGATTAAATAATTAAATATTGATTAAATAATTAAAGTATTATTAATTATCCTTGAGATATGTTATTGTTAGTGAAGTCCATAATTTCTGTGACATGTATAAAACCTGAATATATAGTAAAGGCTGACTTACATGTCGAATACTCATTTTTATTTTTGCAAATACAAAGCTCCAATATTTCACACTGTTTATGTGAAGGAGTGTATTAGTTTCTTAGGGATGCTATAACAGTGTACCACAGACTGTGTGGCTTAAAACAGAAACTTATGGTTTTACTGTCATGGATGCTGTAAATCCATAATCAGGGTGTCTGCAGGGCCATGCTCCTTCCTATGGACAAGGAAGCCCTTCTTGCTTCATTCTAGTTTCTGGTGGTCTCAGGAGATCCTTGGCTTGTGGTAGCCAACTCTAATCTCTGCCTCTGTCTTTACATAGCTGTATTCTCCCCTTTGTGTTTTTACATCTTCACCTAGCATACTTTCTGCATCTCTCTTATAAGGATACCAGTCCTTTTGGTTTAAGGACCCACCCAACTCCATTATGACCTCATCTTAACTATGGGAATATGTTCTGGGAAGTGCATTATTACATGATCTCTATTTTACTAGCATCATAGAAGTGTATGCACAAACCTGGATGGTGTAGCCTACTACTGTAATTGTATCTGCTCTACTTTTATACAATTAACACACATTAGGTTTGTTTACACCAGTATCATCACAAACACATGAGTAATGTGTTGCACTGTGATGTTACAACATCACTAGATGGTAGGAACTGAGCTCCATTAAAATCTTCTGGGAGCATCGTCATATATGCAGTTGTGACAGAAATGTAATTATGTGGCACATGACTATGATCACATCTACAATGACCCTATTTCCAAATCAGATCACATTCTGAGGTACTAGGGGTTAGGACTTTAACATAGATTTGGGGGGAAGAGGGGACAAAATTTGACCTGTAATAAACAGGGATAATGTCTGTGTCTCAAAAGCATAATATTTCAAATAGATTAAGATATCTAAATACTGACTCTGAAAGACAGGCTAAGAATATATACATAAATCTGCATCATGAATTTGCATTTTAACTTAGGAAGAATTTTGGTATTTTCCAATTCATGTAAATTTAAATATTGCAATGAATGTTTCTAAAAATCACATTTTAATGAAAATATTTGCAAACTCCACCCCATTTGCTGCTTATTTGGAGCATTATTTACGCAGTATTCTGGTAAAATTAAGTGATTTGATCATTTTTTCAATAATGGGATAGTTTAGGGATTTTCGGTAATATTTTTTATTTATCTTTCTAAGACATCTGAAATTCTAACACATGTAGCCAACATATACTGAAAACTAATTAGCTCTTTGAAGTTTAAAATCTAGTATTCTAGTCTCAGTTTTAGTTTGATAGACTAAAAAGACTCACGGTAGCATTTGAGACCCTACATTTAAAATGGGTCTAGTTTATGTTGTGAACTTCTTGCCCAGAATATGTCATGTTCTTAGAGGTTAAAAGTGGCCGGGTCTAAAGGAAAAACCATAAGGAGCTTGATTAAAATACATTTTATCATGGCACGTTTGTAATACTGTCACTTTTGCACACTAATACTAGTAAGGACTTAAGTTACAATTGTTTTGACTTTAAGCACCTATTCTAAAATACATTTCTCTTCACTCAGAAGGAGCACATCAATAATTACTACTTCTAGATAGTATAATTTTTCAGAACTCAACAGGAAAATACAACTCAGCTTCACAGCTTAGCTCATAAAAAGAATTTCTGGCCCTGGCTCATGTGGCTCAGTGGATGGAGCATGGGCCTCCGATCTGAAAGGTCACCAGTTTGATTCCCAGTCAGGGCACATGTCTGGGTTACAGGCCATAACCATGATCGGGGGCATATAAGAGTCAACTAGTCGATGTTTCTCTCCCTCTCTTTCTCCCTCCCTCCCCTCTCTATAGAACTAAATAAATAAAATCCTTAATATTAACAACATTTTTTAAAAGAATTTCTGACTTATTTGCCATTAGTCTTTATAGCCTGTAGTAGTAATAGTTGGGAAAAATAAAAATAAGTGCCTCATTTATAATGATTAGTGATTGGAAAGCTAAAGCAGAAAAATTCAAAGGTTTATTATAATATGTTAAAAACACACACACAGCATACTCCTTTCTGTGTGTATAAGAAGGATGCAGTAGAAACAAATTAATAAGAGTGTCATCTAAAAGGACATTCAGCAGTTGTCTGCTTCTCTTCCCTTTTCTAGATGAGGAAACTGACATCAGCAGAGGTTAAGATTCTTTCTTGTGATCAAACTTAACAAAACCCCAAACTTTGAGACTTTATAGTTATTTTATATCATTACTTCAATAATATTACAATTTTTCTGATACTAAAAACTTACACTTGAGCGAATTTCTGAAGTTAACATTTTAAATTTTAGGTAACAAATAAATTCTAATTCCCACTCCAACAACCAAGACTAGTCCTAGGTTTTCATCATTAAATGTACTTTCCATTCAGGTTTTTAGAGACCTTAGCTTATGACATATTTACAGCTTTCTTTACTTAAAGAGAAAAGCCTTACCTTCTGTTGAAATAAATATTCTCTCTTTCTTTTCTTTACCCTTAATTAGCTAGGACTGAACTTAAATTACAATACAAGATACTGAAAGTGATTAGAAAAAGGCATATATAATCCTACATTTAATAGTGGAGAGGGTGAAAAAATGAGGAAGATTTTATCTTTTGTAAATGTCTTCTCTTTCTCTCTGAAGCAGGAATCTTGCTTACTGTTAAGAATGCAGTGGCTGCTTGGCTGCTGTGGCTCAGTGGAATCAGTGTCAGTTTGATTCCTGGTCAGGACACATGCCTGGTTTGCTGGCCGGGTCCCCAGATTGGGGCGTGCAAGAGGCCAGAGGCATCTGATGACACATCTGCCAATCGCACATTGTTTTTCTCCCTCTTTCTCTCTCCTTGCCCTCTCTTTAAAAATAAATAAAATGTTTAAAAAAAAAACAATGCAGAGGTTGGGGGAGGGTAGAACTTACAAAATAAGTTGAGAACATTTGGGTGGGTTGTCATGGGCAGTGTGACAGGGACCTGTGAGAAGATTGTGCAGCACAACTTTAGGACTTGTTCATGCTTATATGGCCTATAATTTTACAAGGTCAAAAGATTGTTCATTCTTTATAGTGCTTCTAAATATTGTTCTTTAAAGCACATCTCCAGGGATTTTAGACATTTCTTACTTTCAGAATGGATTTCAATGAATGGGTGTGTGAATCTGTGAATTTTGATATGGATATGAAAACTGCATTATTGTTCTTTGCCTCTCCAAAACCACTATAATTATACATGAAGTAGATTTTGTTTGTTGACTTCTTTCTGTTGCATTTTGGACAGCTATTGTGTAGATTGGTCCTAATATGGGTACCCTAGGACTCGTGGATACCCTAAAAAGATTTTTTGGGCAAAGATACCAAAGAACTCTTCAGAGATGAATCTTCAGAAATTGATTCTCAACTGATACTAAGAATGCGCTATTGTCTTTACTGAACTGAATGGCAAAGATATTTCAGTATGCCATTTTTAGTGCTTAACGAGGGAAGATTGAATTAGAATTCAGGTTTCCCAAGTTTTGATTCAGAATGGTGATATTTAATCAAAGTTTCTTTGAACAAAACCTGAGTTGAAGTGTAAGAAAACAGAAATGTAGTTTATTATAAGTTACCTTATTTCACTTATCACAGTATTATCTCTAAAGTACATATACTGTAAAAGTCATTTGTATCTTTCTTCTAAGTGCCTTAGCTTTCATATTGGCCATCAGTAACCTTAAAAAGCAGTCTTTGATTATGCCAAACACTCTAGCTCTTGCTGTAGTGCATGTTGTATGTGTGCAGCCTATGCACAGCCAACACTATTAATTAACACTGAGAGGGTTACATGCAGGATGCTTGTGTAGAAAATAGAGGCAGTGCACAACCCATGACACCTTACAATGTTAAAGGTGAGCTCTTTTGATTTGCTAAACCTTTGAAAACATGAAAGATAATTTATTCAGTAGTGTCTATATACACACATGTTTTTTTGAATATTAGTTTTTAACAAAATTTAGAAGAAAGCATATTGGTATTATCAGCTCCTGCTGTTTATTCCTCTCATGAAGTCATAATTTCTGAGGGGCTGCATCATAATTATCACCACAGTAGCCATTCCTGACGTCACAAAGAATTATTACTTCTAGTGGGAAATAAGTAGTTTGATCAAATGGATAAACAGGAAACCAAGATCCTATTACTATACAAGTAATTAGAGGGTGGGAGGGAAATTAATATCAAATATGAATGTAGGCATATTTTTAAATAGATTTTTAAAGCTGATAATTTCTGAGAATATGAAAAAGGTTATAAAGGTTTAAACCACAAAAGCATTTAAACCACAAGAGGTTTAAAAGGCTTAAACCACAAAAGTGGAAAGTAGTATGAAAGTTAGAGACTTTTAAATAGTAAAAATAAGTTAGTATTTTGAAAAAGTTTATTTTAGGTAAAATTTCCTGTGGCACATTATGGGCTGCTTTTACATCCAGCACCATGCTGCCTCCCCAGCTGTCTTCCTCAGTCTTTTCGAAGATACAAGCCTTCTAACTTCTCTTTGGGGAAAGTTCAGGATGATAGAAATGATAAAAACATTGTATTTGCTGATGTTATCATAAGGCTTTTCTGTGAGCATGAATATTAAAAAGTTCCAGAATTTGTTCCAGTCATACTGCTACATAGGTTTTATAGCCACTTTCTACTAGCTACTTGGCTCTCTTTCTATTTTTTCTTTCAAATTCTAAATCAATGCATGTATCCATTTATCTCTGTTTTTCTCTCCCTCCCTCCTTAACTTAAACTATTCTGGGTTTCTTTTTTCATATACATGTTGCATACTCTTGATATTAAATTAACAGCCGTACTATACATAGAGTGAAGTGACTGTCAGCAAAGACTGCTCCTGTATATTCTGGAATGGTTTCAACCTCACCCATCAGATTTCCTAAACTTTAAAATTCAAATAATGCCCAAGTGGTAGTGAAGGGATGAGCAGCAGAACTTCACGCATGTGCTGGAGGAAATGTACATAGCTGTGGGAACCTGTTCGTCATTATCTAGAAAGTAAAAGATGTGCAGATTGTATGAAACAATAATACTGTTTATACATTGTAAATAAAACTCAAAACTAGGAATAATCCAAATAATAATTAGCAAAAGAACAGACAAATAATTGTGATGTGTTCATACTATGAATATTGTACAGCAAGGAAGCATATGACAGAGTAGATGAATTTTACAAACATAATGTTGAGTGTAAGAGGGTAGACACAAAAAAATAAATACAACATGATTTCATTGAAATAAAGTTCAAAAATAACAGAGCTAAATGATATTCTGGTGGTAAAAACATGAAAACAAGCGTATACACACACATTCATGTTCACATTGCTGTTCAAAGTGAATGCTAATTTACCAGAATCTGGCTAGAAGCCCCATTTATTCAGTAGGTATCAAGGCCTACTATGTATTAGACATTTGCCTGTAAGGAGGGATGGCCTATTTGGGGAAACATACCAGTAATTTTGAAGTTAGGGTATACTATAATACAGGGGTGTCAAACTTATTTTCACCAGGGGCCACATCAGCCTCGAGGTTGCCTTCAAAGGGCAGAATGTAATTTTAGGACTGTATAAATGTAACTACTCCTTAACTAGGGGCAAGGAGCTTGGCACTGCTGCCATGTAGAAATAAGGTGGAGGGCCAGATTCGGCCCCCGGGCCTTGTGTTTGCCACCTGTGCTATATAATACATCACCATACCAACTTGGTAATATTTTTTAAATCATATTTTATTGATTATGCTAATATAGTTGTTCTGATTTTACCCCCTTTGCTCCCTTCCACCCAGCTCCCCCTACCACCTGAGACCATTCCCCCACCATTGCGCATGTCCATCATGTGTGTAAGTTCTGTGGCTACTCCGTTTCCCATACTGCACTTTACATTCCCATGGGTAAAATTTGTGAGACGTGGACAAAGGAGAGGGGATTGACTGGGTGAGTGGGGCGGGCTGGGTGAAGGGGGGCGAAAGGGGAAAAAAAAAGAAATTGGGACAACTGTAATAGAGTAAATAAAAAAGGAAAACTTATATATGTTTTTCTTTGCTTTTCTTCCCTAATTTCTTAGTACTGTAATTTCTAATACAGAGCTTGAGTTTATTCTCAGCAACCAAGTCTCAGTAATACGTGAGTGAAGAGCTATGTTGCAGACAATCCTGACAGGGCAGGGAGGGAGGGAGAGAATGGAAGAAGGAAGCAAAGAAAGTAAGAAAAATACTGTGGCTCAGAAACACAAATAGGTAATTTGCCTTCTAATTGTAGTAATATTCTTATTTATTGCATTATCAAATTAGATGATCAAATTTGTTGAATAAATTTAATGTAATGTAATGTATTGAGGTGGTTTTTAAAATATTGAATAGCTGAGTATTGAGAGGAAGTCAGCTTAGCTTTTAACATTCACAGTAAATAGACTCTACACAATTTCTAAGCCTTAGTTTTCTAGTACATTAAATTAAGGCTTAGCCTCTAAAATTTCTAAATCCAAAGCACTCACAGCCTATATTTTGAAAGTCCATGTTTACTCAGCAATTAGAATCAAAAACTATTTGAGCTTTGCAATTTAGTGGTGGGATATACTGTATATTTATATTATTGAAAGTCTGAACATTTAGATTTGTAATCCTAATGTTCAATTTTCTCTGAGGTCATCGAGTTACAAATTGCCCAACAATTCAGATAATTTATATTTATGTTATTAGAAAATAAAAATTTGGAAATTAAATTTCTAAATGATCTTGGCTAGCACATCTGACTAGTTGCCCTGGCAATTAAGAATTTTCTGTGATTATTAGCTGATTAGCATACAGTAAAGCTAAGTGGACATGAACTAAGTGGTCAAAACTCTTTTCATCTTAGTATGGATTTTCTTAATTTATCAAAATTATCAAGCAAGTATTTATGAGGCACTGCTATTGAAGTTGTGTGTATAAGAAATGATAAATATTGTTTCACTGTCTAATATGATTTGGCAATGGTTGTATGAAGATATGACCTTAGTTTCAGTTCTCTTATTAGAAAAATAAAAAGCTTTTATATTCTAACTTTAGAGCTGTAATTGCTTTGTGAGCCATTTCTTTTACTGATCCTTTATTTACACTTATATAGCTGCACTATCCAGTTTGAGAAGCCACTAGCCAGATTTGACTCTCTGAACAATTAAAATGTGTCTAGTCTGAATTGACATGTATGTGTAAAATACACTCATAATTCAAAGATTTACTATAAGAAGAGAATGTAAAATATTTCATTAATAATTTGTGTGTTGATTGTTGGGATATGTTGGGATAATCATATTTTAGGTATATTGGAGTAAAATATATTACTAAAATTTTTCACTTTTTTTTTTTACATTTTGATTATGGCTACTGGTAAATTTAAATTACATATATGGCTCACATTTGTGGCTCTCGTATTTTTATTGGATAATACTTTCCTAGAGTCTACTGTATTTTATGTAAGGAAATCAGATTTAGAACAACATACTTTTTTTCACCTCTTTCCATTCTTATGCTCAGGAGTTAGAATGTATTCTAAAGCTATTTATATGTTCCAACAGTTAAGTGACATTTGTTTTATATAACAGAATATATGTTTGGCCATCATTTGACCTCTGGTTGTAATGTCGAAATATATTGGTGTGTCCTGGATTGTAGAGAATAAAGAAAAGTGAAACACAAAGTAGCAAGAACTAAATAAGGAATATGCTTATGGACTATAGGAAATGCCACTAAAAAGAGCCTTGTCCTATATTTAGGCCTTATATGTATTGTGATCTGGAATTATACCGTGCCACAGACAGTTTTCTTTGGTAATATCTAACTGTGAAACTAAACATAGAAAGATGTATGTAGTGTTTCCCAAGGTGAGAAAAAATTCCAATAAAATATTAATTCCTATTTTTTATTTTTACACTGAATTGTCATTTGTGAAAGAGGAGGGGAAAATTTTCATGTTACAGTCACAAACTCCTAAGACACAGAGAGGTTCTTTGAGCCCCTATACGATACCAATGCGAATAATCTTTTCTTCTTTTAGAAAGAGATTGTCTCTTTTCTCCATCCCACCCCCATTTCCATGTTTATTTGTTTTGCTTTGTATTTCCAAAACCATATTTAATGCCCTTCTTAGATGTGTTTTCTATTTACTCACTAAATAAAGAATAACACTGTTATGTTTTGTATTTGAAAATGTAAGGTACATTTCTTTTTTCTTTTATTTTTAATTTAACTCTTTGTTTTACAGATGAGGGCAGAAGTGCAGTTGACCAAGCAGGTGGTGCACAGATTGTAATTGACCACTTAAGGTCACTGTGCAGTATAACAGATCCCGCCAATGAGAAGCTCTTGACTGTCTTTTGTGGCATGCTGATGAACTATAGCAATGAGAATGGTAAACAAAATTGAAAACTTGCTTTATTTCTGGGGGAAAATTAAAAATCATCAATACTGTAGTATAAATCAAAAATATTTGGAAAAATTATGAACAAGGAATTCATAAGTAATATATAAAATCAATAATTAATCAACATGAAATTACAATATTTTTTAATGGTCTAATCTATTAAATGGGACTAGTTTTAGAAGGGTTGCCCATGCTAACCAATACCCAAAACAAACAAAATAAAACAATGGTATGTTTTAAGATTTCTTGCTATGAGCATTTTAAAAATAAACTATTAAAATAGCTTCATGTTTATTACTTTCTGTTAACAACAGGAATAGCTTTAAATCATAAATACTGTCTATAAGTAGAATTATTTTATCTAAATCCTAGATGTAGTAGTAAAATAAAAAATCTTTAATAAAATCTGACATCATAAAGTTCAGAGCAATTGCAGATATCAGATTTCAGAAACTTAATAAATATTTATAAACAGAAGTTTCTTTTTTGTGTAAAATATTCTTAGAACCTAGCAATAAATAACATGTCAATGATTTTCGGAGAGCCTATTTGGCTGTTAATCAAATGAACGTAAAAACTGACATGAACACTTCACAAATGGTCTTCAGAAACACCACTAATTCTGTTCCAAAAGGGACTGTGATTGAGTCCGTGTTATAGGAATTCACAGTGTGTAAAGAAGTGCACTGAGAAGATAATGATTAAAAACGTGAAAGCCCACAGTCCAGATGCGTAATACATCCCTTCTGTGGGAGTAGGGTTTTTTCCTCGTGTGCAAGTATTCCCAAGGAATAACGGAGATACTTTGGAAAGCTAATTAGCTATTCTTGGAACATTAGTGGAGCAGTGGTGTTTTTGTTCCGTTATTCTAAAAGCTGCAATTTGAATGCAGCTTTCAAAATTTACTAGATAAAATAGAAGTAAAGTTACCTTCGTATTTTAAAGGAACGAATGCCAAGCTTATAACTGTCTTCTTTCCTCTGCTTTCTTTTTATATTAGTCTTTCACAGGGATCATAGTTTATGAAGTGATTTTTTTCTCCATAGCACTATTTAACTTATATTTTATCCTTTTTGTTTTGCATGATTAATAAGCATCATTCTTTCCTGTGTCAATTATTTACTTAATCTTTTTTTAAAAGTATGTGATTAAAGTATTTCCAACTTAAATACTAGGTCTTCTTGGATAAGTTTAAATCATTTGGTATTGCTCTTGTCCACCTAGATGAGTCACTGAAACAAAAATCAATAGAACTTTTTGAAATGCAGCAGTCAAGTTTTCTTAGCACAGAAAAATAAATGAAGTTCCTTTTATATGTATTTTCTATTGAATTTCAGTATACAGGCCTCTGCTGTTACTTTCTGAGTAGAGTAGTTGGATGATGAATACCTCCTTGTTGCTCTAGCAGAAAAAAGTAACTCTACCCTTGGACCCAATAACTTCAGCCTTATTTATACGGAGTTACCCTTTAGTCCCATAGATAAAATATTTTAAATGCAAAGATAAGTACCAGAAGTGGTCATGAAGACCCACCGACATAGTTTCTCTGATGAGAACATTTTCAAATTGTTTATTAAGTCCTTAAAAGTATATTGACACCAAACTGAGACTTGGTTTATATTGATTCCTGTCTATGTAGTGGACAACCCTGATCACACCCAATTTTTAAATCCACTAATAAGCCCTGGCTGGTGTAGCTCAGTGGATTGAGCATGGGCCTGTGAACCAAAGGATCACGGTTCGATTTCCATTCAGGGCACATGCCTGGGTTGGAGGCCAATTCCCAGCAGGGAATGTACTAGAGGCAACCATACATATTGATATTTCTCTCCCTCTCTTTCTCCTTTCCTCTCTCTAAAAAAAAATAAAATAAAATAAAAAGAAATAAATATTTTCAAAATAAATAAATAAAATAAATGCACTAATAAGGAATAAAACAAGTTTCCTATATATATGCATGACAGATATATAATGAAAATGCTAACTCAGTAAAGGCATTTTGTACCCTTTGGTAAAGTTGCATAAAAGTCAAGGTTCAAGAGTTTTAAAACGTTTCAACCAGCTCGAGACTATATACTTGTAAGCCATGAGCTGAATATATTCATTTGTTTCCTTGTTGGTGAAGCAATTAAGACTTTTTATACTTAGACAGGTAAGTGTGGAGTTCTGAATAGAAAAAGTTATAATTGTGTAGCCAGAAAAGTCTTATCAATCATGTTGTATAAATAATATGTTTAAATAGAATAAGACAAACCATTCAGTAAAAATCATTTCAAATTTATCCTTTTGGAGGAAATCATACCTGTTTTTCACATGATAAAAAAAGCACTTCAGTTCTGTGGCCCTTCAAAAATAGTCTGAGTTTTTGACAACTGTGGTTAGACAAAAGCATATTGGCAATCTGGCATCCAAGTTGAGGAAATGTAATGAACTTCCTATATTTTCTTCATCTAGTCACAACTTTAACGTTTTAGTTATTTTATAAAGAAGGAATTAAAACCTATTATTGTAGATATATTTATCTCATTAATTTCTTGAATAACTTTATTTCCTAGCTTTGGTCACCTGATGCCAAAACATTGTAGGGAAGACCGAAAATTTTGTTCGTATATCCATCTGTTTACAAATATATTCCCATTTTAGCACATAGTAGGAGTTCGGAAAATATTTATTGATTGACTTTTCTATATACTTACTATTGCCTAAAATTTTTTTTATTAACAAAATAAAACTTGGAAGAAAAATGTTATTGGAATACTTTTTCTCATTAAATAAATTAGAAGCATTATAAACTCTTGCCCACTGTATTAGCTAATATTCCCTATTCATGTACATGGCAGTAGCAGAAAGGGACATTGAAAACGTGCCGATAATTAACAGTACTGAATCTATGGTTAAATATTTACCATAAAAAATTCACAAACTTGATAAATCTGCAGATGTATTATGGAAAGTTAATTGCAACTTGAATAGAAATAAACCAGTAATCTAAAGCAGCGATTTTCAACCTTTTACATCTCCTGGCGCACATAAATTGATTACTAATATTATGCGACATATCAAAAAATACATTTTTTTGCCAGTCTGACAGAAAAATAGATTTAGTTTTCATTCATTCACACTGGATGACTGTTGTTGTGTTGCCTGGTTTTTATTTGCCAGTCTAAGGGAAAAGAGGTCAGTGCCCCTGACTAAATAGTCAGGTGCTGCATGTTTTAAACATTCCTGTGGCACGTGGCACATTGGTTGGCAATCGTTGATCTAAAGCAGAGCACCAGAGTAATTGAACACCCTGTTCAGGAGTATGTCGGTAGTCAACATTCTCATTGTATTAACAAATAACCATTGTTAATCAATAAATATCTTTTCAGAAACTCTATAACTGAGGATTGAATCTTTTTGTTAATACACCTACATTAGATTGAGACACAAAATGGAAGAAGTCTATTATAACTCTAAAGCAAATAAATAATGACAATCATTAAAGCAGTGACTGGTTACTTATTTTATATAAACTATGCCGGAAGAGAGAAGACTAGGGGAAATAAACGTTCCATAAAGAAAGGAAAAATTAGGTTCCTTCTAAAATGAGTAACATAATATGTACAGTCAATGACTGGTTTCTTCATGTGACCTATATCATGTATATATCATACATGGATTTTACAAATAGAACTGATTTTTCTGTAATATCTTAATAATTCCCTGTTACTGAATTTCTCTTTGTGTGTGTGTGTGGTTCCTCAAACCTCCAGGACATTCTTATGAATAGTCTCACATTTATTTGCTGTATGGACTTAACGATAACTGAACTGTGGTTGAAAGGAAGCTATCTGTGTGATTTAGGAAATGCAGCTCATGGGATATGTTATTGGAGCATAACAATTGAATTTAAATAATAAGTCCAATGCTTAAATTCAGTTGTTGAAAATAGGCCTGTAAATTATTTTCTCTCCTCTGAAGATCACTTAATGTGTAATTAATTTCATTTCAACCAATAGCCACAGTTGCACACTTCTAGTCGTACAGTTCATTTTCCTAGTGAACTCAGTCCAGTAACTTGGCTTACTTGTTTTTTTTTTTTCACTTAAAATAGGAGGAATAAAAATTATATATAGGAATAATTATATAGAGAAATAGTTTTAATTAAAAATTAAAAAGCCCTCAGGCACTGAGTATATTCTTATATTTTGGTATAACTTTATTATAGGTAAGAAAGAACATTTCCTAGATGTTAGATGTTTAGAAGATGATTTACTTTGCATGAGTGAAGAACTATTTCCAAATGCTATATACTGTGGGTGTAAGCTGATTAATAATTCCATGTATTTCCTAAATACTAAAAACATTACCTGACATTAAGGGAAACAAAAAATTGAAAACTGAAAATTTTATCTTTGCAGTTCATTATCTTTTTTAAATTATATTGATTTTCTAATACACTATTTTCAGTTCACTGTTTTTTGTTTATAAAGGCATTGGAGACATACTTCTAAATTCACATTCTTGAAGCCTAGATTGTCAAATTAAAGTACAATACTCTGATGGTGCCGCTGTGAAGCTTTTAGGTTTTAAAAAATAATAGCAAAATTCTTTATTTACTTACTGTTGCACTCTTTTTTGTAAAAAGTTTCTGAATTTTTATTGTTCGTCCAGTTGAGCTTTCTGATGAATTTACTGAAGCAGGTTGCATTCATGAAATTCTGCTATAAATGTCATTTTCAACAAATTGTTTTACTGAAGGTCACTGTAGTTGCTGTACCTTCTGCTATTTCTGCCTATTCATTTAACACATTAGACAAGGTTAGCTTTTCATCAGAATCCTCCTAAACAATTACTGTAATAATTCTGTTAATGGACAGGCTAAGAACTCGGTTTGCAGTAGAGGTATGCACATTTTGGTTTAATTCTATATGGCAAATACTGACACTAATACTCAGCTTTGGCCATTATAGAATGAACTTATGAATGAAAGAATCTGAAATTTTATTTAAAAATGTGAAATGAATTGTTATGGTTCTTTTTAATGACTTAAAGTTTGGCATTATATTATAGAAATACTACTTCCTCAGATTATCAGCTTTTAAATTGTTCCTGATCATGACAGTGCATTCAGCATTGTTCCTGAGTATGATGGCGATTAGTATTGTGATACTAAATAGATACCAGTTTTAACTGAGGAGGTGTAATAACAAAATATGTGTAGGGCTCCTCATTCTCTTAACACCTTTTTCTTTTTTAATTTACTTTATGTCTGAACTAGAGATGATTAATCATAGATGTTACTGAATATTATTTTTGAGATTTTCCTCATAGTGAATATTTGAGATGGCAGTTGGTGTTTTGATTTTAATTCATCCTCACAAGATATAGAGAATTCCCACATTGGGCTTTTTCTTAAAGATTCAAGGCCCGAATGGAATTAAGTAACTAAAAATTAAAAACAGGGCCTAACATTTATTTCATGTTGTAAGTTCTTTAGAGAATAATCTCTATTATTCTGCTTTCATTTAATTTTTACATTTGTATATTTTTGCCATCATAAGTATACATTTACATTTCAATGGATAGGATTTCAGCCTATGAAGCACATTGATTGTTTTTGTATATGGAATACTTATTTATATTTAAAAATTAATAAGTAGATAGTAACATAAAAAATTGAAAGGCCAGGCCTTGTTTTTATTATTGATGTTACTACACTGTTGAAATATGATGATATCAAAGCATATGATTATTGAATAAAGCCAGAGACAAATCATGAATTTTGGCCAAATATCAATGTATCTTTAATTTAGATCACTTAAATTATCCTTTCAGAGAGAAAGTTAGGGCAGAGTAGTATCAATTGTAAATTAACTTGTATAAAAATTAGTGATCTTGTTTTCTAACTAGAAGTAAAATCCTGTTAATATCAAATTGCCTATATTTTATTTATGAAAAAATTCTTAAATAAATAGTGTTTGGAAAATGGGTATTGGCTAGAAATCAGAAATCTTTGGTTACGTAGCTATGTCTTATTAATACAGTTTGTGTGTTGTTAAATAACTTCTGTGTAATTTTAAAGTGTAAAACTTAATGTTCCAAGGTAACTAGTAATATTTGCTTTTTTAAAAAAAGCCAGTAAATCCTTTTGTAAAACATTGTTTATGTTGTTTTTAAACATGTTTGTAGATTACACATGTTGTAATGTAAATTAACCTGACTGTAGCTTAATTTGCCATACAAAAATTTTGGTTTGCATTTACGTTTACTGTAGATACAGCTTTTCTCTGGGCAGTGCCACGTGAGAGCGGAGACTGGATTTACGTGCTTCTCCCAGTAAGAGCTGCTTAAGCAACAGCTGGCAGCGTTCCTCCTCCAAAACCAACGCACGCAAATCCAGTATTAACCTAAAAAGACTAATTTCTTTGTGAGATGAAAATACAGGGTTTTCTGTAATCGGATAGATACATCTGTAGAAATTTCCTTTGTAGCAGTATTCATTATAACAAGAGCTGATCTATAGTAAATAATTTAACCTGGAGTGAGTCTAGAATAAAAATGGTCTACTAGCTTCAAACATAGTCACTCTAGATGTCATTGGAGTGAGAGCAGTAAATGGGTGTGCTTCTTAGGAATAATAAAACATTTTCTATTCCTCTTGTGATTTTTGCTTTCGGCCTTTTTCTTGTTGCTGCTATTTTGTGTTATACTCACTCATGTAATTTTGTTCTTTATCTCTAGAACTTTTATAAGGGGGAAATTTTCAGAACCAGAAAAAAACTTCTGAATTCTCCTTTCCATTTTCTATTGTTAATTTTTAGAAAGCAAGAAATGTGTGAACAAATTATTATTTTAAACATTCAGTATTCTCAATACTAATGAATCTTGATTCTATTTTATCTTTGAAATTTCTATCTCTCATTAAAATGTACACTTTGGGGCTTCAGTTACTAGGGTGATTTTGGTGCAAAACATCTAATGCATGTTCTGTGTAAACAGAGCTTCTAAATAATTGATTTGAAGTTCATTTTAATCACATAAAGATTTTTAATTTTATGTGCTCAACACTAGTTTACAGTAACAGTTCTTCATATTCCTCATCAGTAAACAAAAAGATACTCAGTAATAAGTAACCGAAAAAGCAGTCTTTATTTGAACCTGCAGGTGTATATGTATAAATAAGAAGTTTTTTAACCATGAAATCACCCTCTTAGCTGTATTTAAGTAAGTTTACTTTTTAGTGTTATAATAGAGCTATAACTCTTTTAAACTCATAATTTATCTTTTCTTGGAAATAAAGCATTACCATTAGTTAAGGATAATTTTCTTCAGTCTTTATTATGCTCAAATGGTTTTTAGCCATTTTGTATTAGAGCATCTCATCAAGATTTATATTTGCTTGTTTTTGTTGTTGCAGCTGTATATAATTCACTTAACTGTAGGTGGGGTTTTTATGTAAGCCTACTGTAAATAAGATCCTCTTTGTACTATGAATAATATGTATACTATATATACATACTAATGTAGAGAATGTGTTTTGAATCGTGTATGTGTTATTTTACGTTTCTTTATTCGTTTAAGTTCTATTTGCCAATAAGTTTAATAGTCTTATAATTTTGTCCGTAAGGGTCCTTTCTTAGGGATGGGATAAACATGTGTTATAATCTTAAGAAATGTTTTCTTTTTAGTAATTGATTAACATCAGTTGAGTTACTGGAATTCTTGGCATACTTTTCTGGACCTATAATCTATACCATTGTTTTTAAACATTAAACTTAAAACTCAGGGGGAAAAAGGTTCTTCAACTTGAGATCTTCTCTCCAGATCTCCATTCTTTGGAGTGTCCATGAGTGTGACCTGAAGAACTTGGAACCATTGAAATTCAAATGTAGGTAGGTAAGTGTTCACACCAGCGCATGCATTGATTGCCTTATATCTCTTTTTATACACATCTGTATTGCACCCCCTCGGTGCCTTTCTTCCCCTCCCTCCCCATAGATCATGTAGGGCCTGTGTCGTCTTGATATTACGTAGTTGTGTGATTCTGTATTTTGGTCACTATGTGTCTGTGATATGTGTCACAAGCAATTTTAAAATGTCTTCAGATATTTATAGGACATTGTGCTGTCTACAGATGGTCACACATAACTGCTGTATATGGACCCGGGTTGCATTTTTGTGAATTGTGTTTGTTGAGCTCTGAATAAACATTCCCCTGGCATTGATTCACTGAGGGATACAAAAGTCTCAGTCATGCATTATTTCACTGACTCACTCAAATTTATGTAGAGAATGTGAACTATTTCTCGTTCTAAGAATTTCTTTCAGTTAGTTTTCAGCTTAAAACTCATGCTCCTGATACCATTCACGATAGCATGAGTGTCAACTACAGTCCTTTGAAGTCCTCTTTGGGCAATAAAAAAAGTGATTGAACTTAATCATTTGTTTCCAGTGATAAGAATTCATACTAATTTAATCCACATAAACAGGACTTCTATTTAGCAACCCCCCCCCCAAATATTTATTGATAGCATACTAAGTTGTAACTGAAATAAACAGACTAAATCATGGAATATTTTCCTAGACTTAGTAGAATTTCTACTCAAATAAGCAAAATGAGATATTTAGGTGCTTAATTAGTGTGATTTTGCTCAAAATGTCTGAGCACCAAAACTAGGATTCCTAGCATATTTTTTATTTTTATTTATTTTATTATCACATACGCCAGCACATCATTGAATTTCAGAATCTTTTTTCCATGGTTTATTTTTTCTGGTTTGTTTGTTTTTTGGTTAATCTCCTGTAAAAATCAGATAATTCTTTAGCAGTGTTTTTTAAACTTTTGGTTTCAGGACCCTTTCAGGCACTTAAAAATTACTGAAGACTTCAAAGAACTTTTGTTTTTATGTATATGTAATATTTATCACTTTTTTGTATTTATACATATATATGCCATATCTAGCAATATTTACTGTATTAGAAATTAAAGTGGAGATGTTTTAAAATTACTTAGTATTGCATTTTAAAATAACAAAAACCCACTATGTGTTTCTATAAATAACATTTTTATGAAAAATAACTTTTCAAAATTAAAAAGTAGTAAGAGTAGCTTCTATTTTCCTGTGAGTGATGGTGAAGATGTAATGACTGCTTGTACAGTTTGGTGCCAGTGACTGTGTTCATACTAAAACTCCAGCAGTTTTACCCACCTTTGTTTTCCACCATCATTGCAAATGTTAATATGGCAAAAAAAGCAAAATAAATCCTGGTCATTTATTGAAAGTAGTTTTGATTTAGCCATCCTTTGAAATGGTTTTGGCAATTCCACTTTCAGAACCATGTTCTAGGAAGCCTGCCTATCTTGAAAGGAAAAGTTTTGCCAACTTGTTTGAGTAAAGGTTCTTTTGCCCTCTTCTTGGCTTCCATTATAGAAGTCTCCTTCTTGCAATTGGTATAAACAGGCTTTAGAGTTATTTGAGTATAAATATTATTTTAGTTAGCATTATAGAATTAAATATTAAAGAAAGCAGCCAAATGCTCTAAAATGAGTCTGTCCACTGGATAACTATATATTTTTTTTCTTTATACTTGTGTGTGCTTTGTGTGTTGTATGTGAGTATACAATAAATTTGGCTCCTGGGTAGCTTCAAAACATTTTCATGAAGCAACATGATTTTCATGCATTATGACAATTCACACTCTATGCCATTGTGCTAAGCTACTTTTTTTTCCTGATCTACCACAGTTTCAAGTATTCTGCTTTCAGTATGCCAAAGATTGTATGAAACGCTGAAACATTTTTTAACTTGTTGTTCCTCTTTTCCTTGACACCAGAATTCATAATACCGTAAAAACATTTAACTTTTTGCCCCTCTTTTCCCTGGAACCAAAATTCATATTATTGTAAAAGTGGTCCAAGAAAGTGGTAGAATATGCCAAGAATATGCCAAATTAGGAGAACAGGAAAAACATCATCTTCTAAGTGGCATTCTCCTGTTGAGTTTTCTCCTTCGTAAAATTTGTTATTCTCTTATGTCCCTGGACTGTTGGATTTTTATAGTTTGTACCAACAGTACTGAGGGGGTGTGTGATGCTTATATATATACAGATACACAGTGGAGTTTGACTCACTCAATGCATGCGCTAGTGCTCACGCTTACATACCTGAAATTCAATGATTCAGCAGCTCTGCTGTATTTCAAGGGGTAGTCAAAATGAATAAATAAATAAATGAAAGTTTAGAATATTGATAAAGAACAAGGATCTGCAGAGGTGACTCACTAATAAGGAACTCTAGCTACTGGTAAGTAATCAAAATAATTTGTAACTTGAAAGCTTCTTGGGCATAACCATTATAAATAATGTAACCATAATACAAATATTCTGCCAGTATAAGGTATAGGTATAATACTATACCCTGTAACATATCTAATATGCCTATTAGACTCATAATGTGAATCATTCATTAATTGCTGAATTGTATAGTTAGAAAAATATTTAACATCATAAGAATAAAAATTCATTTAGTTGAATGTATTATTCTTTTATTTCTATATTTAGAATAGACTTCATACTTTCATTGAAAAATTTGAAATTGTTTTTAGACTATTTGAATTCTAAATGTAGACTTCCCTTTTTCTCAAGCCTGTTTTCTGTTCTCGTTTCGGTAATATGCCCATTTCTATTACAGATGGGCCCCCAAAACTGCACCAAGCAATATTCCTAATTACCAGCACATCAGTTTTCAGGGAAATCAGCCTCTGTTGGCTATCTCTTCTCACTTTACTCTAAAAGCAGAAAAAATTAACTATAAAGACCACCATAATCAGCTGGCATGTGATACAGCTCAACCCAGCCTTTATGCTATTTTCTGATTATCACCCAACCACCTCCTTATCTATTGGTTAAAAACTATAAAGAATGATAAAGAGATTAGTAGGCAAACTGTCAAGGGAAGCATGCTATGAGGAAAATTTGTCTTATAAGAAACATTTTTATCTTTAGATTACTAGCAGGTAACTTCATAGAATTCAGAGAATATTATTTGCTTGAAAATGGCATGTAATTTTTAAAAGAAAAATTTTGAAAGCATTCCTGTATTTTGGATGAAATAGTTTTTAATAGTAACTTTGTGTTTATGTCTTAGCTTATTCTAAGAGGCAGTACTTTTGTTTTGCATTTTGGTTTATTTACTTTCAATTTTGTTACAGGTATTTTCGAAATCCAAGTCATACTAAGTACCTTAAAACTAAATAGTTTTTTTAGAAAAATGAAGACAAGCAGTGATGACAAAGTCATATTGATCTTATTCTCTTCACGTCTCAAGCCAAGTTTTCTTTTCTTGCTAAGATGATTGTTATTGTTAAATAAAAATTTGAAAAATTATTTAAGTAACCCTTTCTTTCTTTGTTAAAACTACTTTTCATGCTTGTCATCGAGGAATGAATGCTGCGCTGCAATTAATCAAACAATTTCTCTAAATTATATACTTTATCATTTATTAAGGAATTCTGTCTTCTCTCTTGGTCTTTGCTTTTTTAAATGCTTTTCATGTGCTGAATGACTTCCTGTGATGCAAATGTTACTTTTTCTAACCTTGTCATTTAAAAACCAATGGTACTGTTTAATAATTTATACATCTTTAAGGCCTGCTCTGTAAAGGCATAAGACCCTATCTTTAAAATTAAAAAAACTGATATTTGACATAATATTTGAATTTTTATTTATAAATTTCTTTTAATTGTTGAAAAGATTCAATACTCAATTCTTCTGAACTAGTGTCTTAAAAATTTTCAAGACTAATATATGAATGGGCATAATGTTGCTTTGCTGTAATTGAAATAATATTGAGTTTGGAATAGAGAGAATAAGAGGTGTTTTCCTTATTACTAGTATCTATTTGATACATAAGCAGTATTTTTTGTTTGTTTTTGCAGATTCCCTTCAAGCTCAGCTTATCAATATGGGTGTTATTCCTACCTTAGTGAAATTACTTGGCATCCACTGCCAAAATGCAGCTCTTACAGAAATGTGTCTCGTTGCATTTGGCAATTTAGCAGAACTTGGTAAGTCTTACACGTGAACCACTGAAGAAATTAACTTACTAATACATTTAATTTTTTTATATATTAACAACATAGAAATCTATTTTGATTATATTAGTTTATTTTTTGAAGGATTGTAAATATTTGCCTCAATGTATAAAACTGTAGATCCAATAATATCTTATGAATGTTTTATTTCAAATTGAGAACTGCAGCCATGACTGGTGTGGCTGTTTGTTGGGCATCATCCTGCAAAACAAAGGGTTCTGGGTTTAATTCCTGGTCAGGGGCACATGCCTGTATTGTGGGTTCCGTCCACAGTCAGGCTGCGTACAAGAGGCAACCTGTACGCACAACCTCTTTCACATTGATGTTTCTCTCCCCCTCTTTCTCCCTCCCTTCTCCTCTCTCTAAAAATAAATATATAAAACCTTTAAAAAATTGAGAGCTACTTTGCTTCACTAATTATGTATTGAAGTTTAAATTTTATATTTGTGTATTATTTAATAGACTTGAACATTTGAAATGATCTCCCCTTGACTTTAGTGCTTTTACATGGGGGTGGTCTTAAAATCAAGTATTCCTAGGGCAAAAATAAAGGACTTCATAATTTATTACATTGTCAGGTGAAAAGGAATCTAGCAGACTATGGTTCTTCCTCCTGTTTTTACAGAAATCCCTAAATGATACAGACTTTTTTTAACTCCCCAGAAGATGTGTTTATTCATTTTAGAGAGCAAGAGAGGCAGAGAAATATAAATGTGAGAAAGGAATATCAACTGGTTGCCACCCATATGCACCCTAACTGGGGATCAAACCTACAACCTAAGTATGTGCCCTGACTGGGAAGCAAACCCACAATCTTTTGGTGTATGGGAGCCACCCAGCCAGGGCATTAGGAGACTTCTTCATAAGAATATACTTGTAAAGGCATTAGAAAGATTTATGAGAAATCCTCAAAATGCAAAAGGCCAGCAAAAACAGTCCAATCATAACAGTAGAGGACTAATGAACCCAGCCACCCCCATCTCTTTTCTCTGTTTTACTTTTCTCTCTGTCATTTATAGTAAGTACTCATTCTTCTCTCCTCCCAGGATTCTTGACAGAAAGTTAAAACTCCTCGTATGAGTCTTCTGCACAACACCTATATTCATAACAAATTGTTTATTATGGTAACAGTCAAACCAAATGATGTTTTGTCAGAGCTAAATATAATAGCTACAACAAAAAATTAATCTATTCTATTAATTGTCCCCTTTTTATAAATAAACAGAAACACCAGAACTCTTAAATTTTCATTTTCTAACTGAAAGATCATGTCATACTACATATTAAAATCTTGATTTCTGTGCTTTACTTTTGCACTGACTTCAACGTAAGGGAATAGAGATTATCACAATTAAATTCTAAAAGTCATCCTTTTTCAGTGGATCACCTGTTGGCATCTGTGAATGTTTCTTCTCTCCTCTGCTTTTCTTCTATTTCCTACTCTCTTGGTATTTCCATCTTTCAAGTAAGACTAAGAATGAAAGAACATTTATTTACTGTTCCCAAGTTATTATTTTCCATTAAATGGAATGTAGGAGATTGTGTTCATTGTAGTTTGTAGAAATAAAATAGAAATATGTTATAATCTCTGGTAATGTCATATCTTTCTAACAGAAATATAAACAACATTTAATATGAGTTATCTGTGTAAAGATATCAGAATTTGTTTGGGAGGTTGCATGGACCACCTCAATTCAACCTCATCTCCCTGACCTATATTAAAAAATGGATATGTATCTAATATAGTTCAACCTATTTTCATACTCTGTTCCCAGATGTTACTGCCCTTAGCCCATTTAGAGAAAAAAAGGTAAAAGAGAAATACTCTTTCTTTTTAGAGTTTATATCATCATGAATATGTTACACCCAAATAATAGCTAGTTATACATCAGCACCAACATAGAACATATATGCCCCAAAATACTTCTTTTCTTTTCAGTGGGCTTCACTGCTCATGAATTAACAAGTCACATAGCATTATTTTTATTGACACAAGTCTTATCAAGTTCATATCACATTCCTGGTAGTATGAGTATAGAATTCTATGATGTTATCTTAGAACTAAAGTACGTAATTTTCTAGATTGGACGGGTCTGTCAAATGTCTAGCCTAATGTGTGAAAATAGACCCAGACCTTGGCATATCAATGTGAAATTTTAGAATAATGGGAACAAAGAGAAAATCTCACAAGTGTTGCATACAAAAGATTGTGAATCAGTACCCACCAAATGTCTTAAACAACACTGGCAGCCAGGAGAAAATGGAGTTACAATAAAGACATTATCAAACGTGAACATCTCAGAAAATTGATATACTTAATACCTTCCCTTCGGAAACCACCGCAAAATGTATTACATCAGAACAAGAGATTTAAATTAAGAAGGCAGACAACATAGGAATCTGGAAACAGGGTATTCAACAAGAAAACAGAAATTCCTGGTAGTATGGTGACATGAGAGCCCCAAACGGTCTGTTTTCAAAGAGCAACCAGTCCAAACTGGAGCACATCAGAAGCCTGCTGGAGTCAGGGTTGGGGGGATTCTTACAGGAGATGAAAAGGATCGAATGCCTTAAGTGAAGGAGCGTAATAGAGATGATTAGGTAACTGATAGGGAATTTGGATGTTAATTAATGGTAAGTACATAGAAGACTCAGCAAATGAGATAGCAGTAAATCCAGGGAAAATGGAATAGTATATTAATAAAACACTAATAATTGACATAACCAAAATTACAGTATCATTCCATTGAGAATATAGAGGGATACGGTAGAGATAGAAAAAAAAGAAAGCTAACACTTCATCTTTTGTAGTAGAAAGTCAGAAAGTGGCAATACAAATGTTAGTTACAGATGCAGGGGTAAATATCAGTAAATTAGCTAAAAGAGCGCGTTATGTGCTTGTTTCTCGGGGAGGAGAAATGGGGGAGAAGGACTGCATCCTGCTGGTAATGCAAGTATTAGGACTGACTACTATTGAAACTCATGTATAATTTTTATAAAAATCAGCCTTTAGAAAATAAGGTTTCTGGCTAAAGGTTTCTTAAGGATATGTGGCATTTAATTAAAATAAAATGTCCAAATCATACTTTATGCTGCCTTTTCTCTGTATCCATCTGTAAGATAAATACAGATTTTGTTCTTTAACATCTGTATTAATCATAGTACATTGTTTCCTTGTACTGGCAAATGGCCTGCATTACTCAGCAGCAGATTTCTGTTTCTTCTTTCTGTTTTAAAGTTGAATTGGCAATATTTTTATTTGATTTTGTCAGAACCTAACTTCTATTATTTCTTTATTCAGTTACACATTCATGTACTCAGTAAATTTCTTCTGAACACCTGCTCTGGACTGGATACTATACTGTACACTGTGTTTGTTGTAGATAAAATAATACACTGTTCCTGCCCTCAAGGAGCATACATATAGTTTAATCAGTGAGACAAAAAAATTTAATGAAGTTTAAATAAGCATATCCCTATAAATTATTGGTAAATGCTGTTGTGGAAATGAATGTAATGAGATGAGGGACTAATTTAAATTAGAGGCATAGACTCTAAGTGGGAAAGACCATTTTCAGGCAGTCAGGATTTCAAAATGTTTAGCTCTTCTACTCAATATATAGTAGCTTTCTCAGGAAGCTGCTGGAGGATGTCATCACCAAATCAAAACAAGTGAAGGTGAAAGGACATATATAACTGAGTAATACAGAAAGGAAAAGAAAGGATCCATCAAAATAATGAGTAAGAAAATTCCAGGATATCAGCTGTACCCCTAAAAGGAGAGCAGTCAATCTAGATTTTCTTCAGAATTCTTTGAGAGAACCATCTAGATAAATTAATAGGATATCTGATGCAGCAAAAGAAATTTGAGAAGAGAATTGGAGAAAAATGGAAATGGATTCTGGTTGTATTTTGGAGACACATTAGTAGACCTTGGTAATCTGTCAAATGTGGGGTTGACTGAGAACAGCCAAGCAGTGACTACCAGGTTTCTACTTACATAGATGGATAGGTTCATTTACCAGTTAAGGAAGTCTGGAGGAAGAACAGAAATTAAGGTGTAATATCAACAGTCCATCTTAGCACTTCCAGCCAAGATGAGGCATAGGTAGACACACTGTGCCTCCTCAAAAAAACAAAAGAAGGACAACAAATTTAAAAACAACAACCAGAACTGACAGAAAGTCAAACTGTATGGAAATCCAACAACCAAGGAGTGAAAGAAGAAACAGCGGAGACAGGCAGCCAGTCAGAGAAGACTTGTGGCAAGGCAGCAGCTGGTGGACCAGTGGGTGAGGCGGCGGCTGGCCGACAGGTAGGTCCCACATTCACCTGCAGAGAAACCGGGAGATAAACTAGGGAGTGAGACAGACTGAGCAACCCAGGGTTCCAGCGGGGAAATAAAGCCTCAAAGCTTCTGACTGAAAACGCCTGTGGGGGTTGAGGCAGCAGTGGGAAAAACTCCCAGCCTCAGAGGAGGGTTCATTGGAGAGACCCACAGGGTCCTAGAAGTACACAAACCTACCCACCTAGGGATCAGCGCCAGAAGGGCCCAATGCTTTTGGGTAGTGGGGCAAGTGACTGAAAACTGGCAGAGAGCAGAGCAAGTGGCATTGTTCCCTCTCGAACTGCTCCCCCACATACAGCGTCACAATGCATTAATGTGGGTTGCCCCACCCTGGTGGACACGTAAGGCTCCACCCCTTACTACATAACAGGTGTTCCAAGACAAAAAAAAATGGCCGAAATGAAACAGCAGATCAAAGCTCCAGAAAAATACAACTAAGCAATGAAGAGATAGCCAACCTATCAGATGCACAGTTCAAAACACTGGTAATCAGGATGCTCACAGAATTGGTTGAGCATAGTCACAAATTATATGAAAAAATGAAGGCTGTGCTGAGTGAAATAAAGGAAAAGGTACAGGGAACCAACTGAGACAGGAAGGAAACCAGCACTCAAATCAATGGTGTGTACTAGAAGGAAGAAAGAAACATTCAACCAGAACAGAAAGAAAAAACAAGAATTCAAAAACATGAGAGGCTTTGGAACCTCCGGGACATCTTTAAATGTTCCACCATCCAAATCATAGAAGTTCCAGAAGGAGAAGAAGAGCAAGAAATTGAAAACTTATTTGAAAAGATAATGAAAGAGAACTTCCCCTATCTGGCATAGGAAATAGACTCCCAGGAAGTCCAGGAAGCTCTGAGAATCCCAAAGAAGTTGGACCCCAGGAGGAACACACCAAGGCACATCATAATTACATCAGCCAAGATTAAAGATTAGGAGAGAATGTTAAGAGTGGCAAGAGAAAAGGAGACAGTTACCTGCAAAGGAGTGCCCATATGACTTTGTCAGCTGATTTCTCAAAAGAAACCTTACAGGCCAGAAGGGGCTGGAAAGAAGTGTTCCAAGTCATGAAAGGCAAGGACCTGCATCCAAGATTGCTCTATCCAGCAAAGCTTTCATTTAGAATGGAAGGGTAGATAAAGCGCTTCTCAGATAAGATCAAGTTCAAGGAATTCATCATCACCAAGCCCTTATTATATGAAATGTTAAAGGGACTTATCTGAGAAAAAGATAAAAAATACGAACAGTAAAAGGACAGCAAACTCAGTTATTAACATCCACACCTAAAACAAAAACAAACTAAGCAAACAACTAGAACAGGAACAGAACCACAGACAAGGAGATCACGTGGAGGGTTATCAGTGGGGGAGTGCGATGGGAAGAGAAGGGGAAAAGGTACAGAGAATAAGTAGTATAAATGATAGGTAGAAAACAGATGGGGAGGTTAAGAATAGTATAGGAAATGTAGAAGCCAAAGAACTTATATGTATGACTCGTGGACATGAACTAAAGGGGGGGAATGGAACAACTGTATTAGCATAATCAATAAAATACATTTTTTAAAAAAGTCCATTTTAGACATTGAGTTTGAATGCAAGAGATATTTAAATGGAGATATCAAATGGCCTGTTAAGTAAGTAGCCTGGGGTCCAGAAGAGGGCTAGAGATATGATTGTGTAACTACTATTTTGAT
>PVKM010004397.1:0-52363 GCA_004027735.1 Carollia perspicillata
TTCAGGAACCTTCAAAATACACATCTCGATATGTGTATTTGATGCAATGCTCATATCGAGATGTTTTTTCCACTGCTCAGAACAGTTCTTGAACTCATTGATTTTGATGCCTTTTAGTGCTTCTGCCATTTTTTGTTTCACCCTTTCCACATCAGCAAAATGTTTCCTTTTGAGGAATTTTTTAATCTGGGGAAGCAAAAAAGAAGTCACTCAGGGTGAGATCAGGTGAATAGGGAGGGTGGGGCATGGGGGTCATGCCATTTTTGGTTGAAAACTGCTGAATGCTCATCACATTATGGAAAGGTATGCTCATAAGTCACCCATCATGAAGTGGGCAAATGCATTGAGAGAGTCTTCAAATAAGGTCACTGAAGCTGAACACAGCCTCTCACAACAATGCCAGCTGGTACACTGATACAGATGGGTTCCTAGAACACTCACTTAACAGAGAAGCCTGTTCTACAAGGGGCCCACCCCCACCCAGGATTCTGGGTTTTTTGGATCCCCCTCACATATGTTATATAATTTATCTATAGTATATATTATAAATATTATATATGTATAGATTGCAAGTATATCTATTTACTATAATTTTTCAAAGCAGGGTGAAAAAAGATAGCACATCTTTTTCAGAAAGGTACTTTACCCTCTTTAAAAGTTTTTAAGTTTTTTAGCAAAATAAACATAGCAGAACTTAACATTTATTAAATATGGGCAATGGATATGTAGATGCTATATTATTTTCTATTGTCATTTGAAATACTTAACAATTACATATAAAACAAAAATGACAGACATCACTCTGAGATGTAATTTTCTTCTGTTTTTTCCACAAAATTTAATCAGACTAATATCAAATAAGGTGGGAAGGAAAGGGGACTTCCTTGTGGGAATGTAAAAACACTACAAATATTTTGCAGGCACTTTGTCAATATCATAAAACATATTTAAAAATATTTCTAAGTATGTATGCTTCTCTCGGTTGTTCTCAATATTTTGTTACTAGAACCACTTTACACGATTAACAATTGTTTAGTTTATCCAAACCCTTTTATTTGTGTGTATTAGATCTCATCTGCTGATATCTGCCATATTAGAAATTAAAAGTGAATGGTTTTAAAAAATGTAAGTGTACACAAGCGTGCATTCTATTGGCCATCAGTGTAATGACGTCACCATAAGTCTCTGGAAAACTACCGTTATGCAATGCTAAGAGCATGAAAGTGAAAAATAAATGACACCCCAGGATGATTATGAAAACATTTTACTTGTGGACTCCCTGAAAGTCTGTGTCCCTAGACATTGGTAGATTGCACTTTGATATCCAGCAACCTGGAGAAAATCCCAAACATGAGCATCAAATTAAATGTATGGACATGCTATTAGAACGTTCTTCAAAGAAGGAAAAATTTGAAAAAAAAGGTGACTAAAATTTTCATTAGTATGGGAATGGATAGAAAAATGTTGGTATATTCCAAATTAAAATTCTATGTGGCATTTAAAATGTGTACATTGCAGCTTAATGTGTTGCTATAAAGGATTTAAGAGTTTCAAGAAGGTAATATTAAAATAAAAAGCAGAATGCAGAAGAGCATTGTTTGGACTGAATGTTTGTGTCCCTCCAAAACTTCTATTTTGCAATTCTCACCCTTGTCATGGCGGGGTGAGGAGGTGGGAACTTTGGGGGATGATTAGATCACAAGGGTGAATGAGACCAGTGTCTCACAAAAAAGCCTCCAGAGAGGCCTTTGTCCCTTCTGTCTTGTCAGAGCACAGCAAGAAGGGAACCATTTATGACCCAGAATATGGTATCTCATCAGACATGGAATCTGCCAGCTTTTGATCTTGGACTTTCAGATGCCAGAAGTGTGAGAATAAATTTCTGTGTTTTATGAGCCACTCATTCTATGGTATTGTTATAGCAGCCCAAATTAACCAAGACAGAAATTTATAATATGCTGCCTTTTATTTAAGAGCAGACCAAATAATCCTCAATATAATGTGTGTGTATATATATAGATACACACACACACACATATGTGTATACACACACACATACTGAAAAGGCCCATTTTCCTGTGTGTATCAAAGCCCAATAAGAAATGAAGAGGAATATGCAGCCAAGAAAGTAAGGGTTTATTATTGGACGAGATGGAGTCACACATGAGCTCGTACTCAAAGACCTGGACCCCTGATGGCTTCCTGGGGATGGATTATGTTCGGTGAAATAATCATTAATCAGGTTGACTAGAGGAATCAGGGTGGTTGTCTCTACTGATTGGCTGGTGCTAAGGTAGGGGGTAATTGATTATTGCATTTGTTCCTGATGTCAGCTATGGTGTTCTTCTGTGTGATTTTGCAAAAATTCGTTCTACTTTCCTGGGTCTAGAGCTGACGCACAACTGAGGCCAAGATGTTATCTTTAGTTTGATGGAAAACTCTGTCTCTGTGGTAAATAGACTTGAGACCTTGTTTCTACAACTACTGGATGCTGCAAAGAAACACATTGTTCTGAGAGCTTAATGATTAAGCAAGAGAGTGGACATGCAAGGGAGAGGGAATTGGTAAGTCAGGATGCTGGGTGAGGCCAACCTGAGCCAAAGGAAAAGACCAAAAAGGAGGGGTCAGACTGAAGAGTATGCGGTTTCTGCTTGGCTGGGCATGTGCAGACACGCACGCGCACACATATGGAAGGGTACAAACCAAATTAGCCTTGGGTTTACCAGGTTGGAGAGAAGAAACAGTTATGGACTGTTTATAGAAGACAAAATAAACAAAGTCTAATAAGAATTTACATGTAGAAATATAATTTTTCTTAAAAATTTTAAAAGAGAAAAAAGGAAAACCTGAGACTTTGCCAATAGGAGCTGTGTATTTATTACTAGTCAAACGTATAAGAAAATAGCCTTATGATATAGAATTTTGTGGTGTCAGGTAAATAAATACTTGCCACATCTCTATGTAATATTAGAACACCATTTTTCTATACTTACATTATTATAGTGAAAAATTAATCCAAAGTGTTTTCCAAAACTCATTTAAAATTTTAGTTCTGATGTAATAAATCTGTAACTCCTCATTTTTCTTAAAAAGAAATCTATAGGTGATTTGTGATGCTTTTAGTGCGGTTGAATGCAGCAGATCAAGTTTACTAGGTTATGGAGTTGATATTAACAACATTTATCTTAAAAGTAACCTTTTGTCTGTTTACCCAGTGAGCTGCTAATCTGAGAAAAATCTGATTAGTTCCATCCAGAGTTAAATTCAATTTGAGGCAGACAACCATTGCTTCTGAGTAAGCAGAACTGCTTCTCCCTTTCTCCACTTAACTTCTTTCAATCATTCCTTGTAAGTTCAGGGGCAAACTTAATCACTTTAATGCAATCAATCTTAAAATTAATAGCAAGAGTGGCCAGAGTCTCTGCTGCAGATAGGTCATATCCCTTTATATAATATTTATTTTGCTGTTCATCAGTGCCTCTCACCTGTCATATGTTTAAACAAAGATGAATATTAGTGAAACCATTACAATCTGGCAGCAAAACATCCAGATAATGGAGGGACATATGTGTGAATAGAATTAGCTTAAAATATGCAATGAATCAATCAGATATGAAAGACTTTCTAAAGTCTTTTTGTTTTTTTCTCGTGAAAAAAGAACCAGCCCGAATCTCAGTTCTATATGAACACCAATCTTTCTATTTGTCAGGAATACAGAGAGGAGTTGTAAGCATTTTTCAGGCATTTATTTTAGGAACTCAGTCCATCTTTGACAGACTAATTGCTTGTTCACTGAGCAGAAATCCCAACAACAGATAATGATCCCCTCTAGTTAAACAATTCCTCTTCTGGTGATGTCATTTATGCCGGTTTTGAAAGTTGCTTCTGAAAAATGTTTTGCACTTAAAAGACACTTTCTCTCTGATGGAAACATTGATTTGTTCCCCTAGTCCCCATTATAAATAGTAAAATAAATACACAGTAGAAGAGTTTTAAGGAGTAGCCACATTCTTCCTCTATATGCAGCCCGTCCATTTCGGAACCTTGCTTGCTTTATTTGTATTCTGTCTTTTAAGAGTGCATCATGAGACATCAGTGTCCCGGTGGCCGATCAGAGCAACCAGACAGACGTTTTTCTTGGGTCGTTAGCATTCTGTCCTGGGATATTTGCTTTCAGAAAGATTATAAAACAAAAACAAGTCAGCTTGCAGGGCGAAGTTAATAGTAAGCAACTTATGTAGCTCCTGATGCTTTCTTGTGCTTAAGTTAAGTAAAATCTACCTTTCTCTCAGTACAGGGTGGCTACAGCTTCAGTAATTAATTGGAATAAATATATGTTATCTTTTATGGTCAGATTTCATCTGGAATTCCATAAGGTCACATTTTCTGAATCAGTCATCACCTTGAAAACATCTAGAAGGAGAAACCAGAAAGAGGAAGGGTCCAGAATTCATGTGCCATTTGGATCTCTTGAAAGATCTTGGCAAAGTTATTGTAGGAGAAGAGAAGACGAAGGGTGGTTGAGTATGTTGGCTCCGTAGAACTGAGACGTGATCATGTACATGAAGAGACGCCATCCCTGTCGTTTCAGATAGCACAGCTAACACCTGTGGGCGGGCATGACAGAGATGTAAGTTTTACATCAATGTAAGGAAGAACTTCCTTTATTTGATAATGGAATGGTTGACGAGAATATGAACTCACTCTTCCTTGTTTAAGTCATAGAGCTAGAAAAAGATCTTTCAGAGATGCATTGATGCTTTCATGCATTGGAAGACTATTTTTCTTAAATCTATTTGAATTTCAACATTCATTTTTCCTACTTGTGATATAGCCCAAGCAAAGTCATCTTTAATGCTATCTTCACAATAGTTTCCTTATAGAAGGTTTGCTGTGAATCAATGAGTAAAGAAATAGTTAGCCTTTCTCGGAGATCCAGTGGAAACACCAACATCATGTTGATCAAAATTGAATTCTTAACCTACATGCCCTATACTGGCTCTTATTGGCCACTAAGTTGGTACTTAGAGGTGATACCGAGTGACACCAGTTTCAGGGTTTTGGATGCTTTATGTATATACATGAGAGTAAATAAAACAGGACAAGGATCCTGAAAGAGCCTTGCACAAAATGTAATGCTTTAGTATGACCTAGATATTTAGATTTGTTTCAGGAATAGAATTCCCCAATTCTATGGATAGAACTATAGACAGTATTAGGCAAATCAACCAACAGAGTTGGAGATTTTAACACCCTTCTCTTAGTAATTGATATAACAACTAGTAGAGCAAAAATAAAGTCATAGAAGATCTGATCCATGCTATCAACTACCTTGATCAAACTTCTCAAATACATTTTTTAAATGTGTACATGAAACATTCAAGACAGACCATACAGGAGCCACTAAATGTCTTAATAAATCAAAAGCTTTATGCTTTTATTAGAAAAGAATAAATGCTTCACATCAATTGTCTATGTTTTCATCTTATGAAGCTGGATATAAAAAAGAAAATTAAACCCAAAGCATAGCTAAAATTAATTAATTAAAATAACAGTAGGGATAAATAACATAGAACAGAGAAAATGATGGAGAAAATGAACTACACTAAAAAAGGTCTTTGGAAAGGTAGCATTGCTAAACATCTAGCAGGAGTGCTCAGGAAAATAAGAGACAAAAATATTTTAACTCATATCAAGAACCTTGAGGCATGACAATATTATAGATTACACAGATCCTAAGGTTATAATAAAGAATATTCTCAAAAAGTTTATGCCAACAAATTTGGAATCTTAGATGAGGTATAAATATTCCTTTGAATGTCTTTTTAAAGAAAATTTCAGGCACAAATAGTTTCTACCTGTGAATTCTATCAAGCATTTAAGAAAAAAAAATGATGGCTATCTTACACAAATTCTTTCAGAAATTAGGGAAACACACATTCCAATTTGTTTTATATTTGTTTTATAAACCCATCATGACTCAAATGTCAAACTCTGACAAGAAAATTGTAAGAAAAAAAAATTACAGATTGCCACATATTTGAATCTAGATTCAAGACATTCTTTAACATTAGCAAATTAAACTGAGCAATATTCAAAAAGAATATACATAACCGAGGAGCTCAGTTCAAGGTTATAAGGAATATGAGATTAGTTTAACATTTGAAAAATATTAACTTAATTCACTATATAAATACTACATGGGAGAAAAAAATCATACAATCTCAATTGATGAAGAAAGAGCATTTGACATCATCAATTTAATATCATTTGTGGGTTTAAAAATAACCCGTCAAACAGAACAGAAGGGAATCTCTTCAATCTGACACAGGTCATCATCAAAACTCAAATTTAACATCACACCAGAGGGTGAAATTTTGAACATTTTCTTAGTGGGGATTGGGAATAAGGCAAGGATGTCTGATCTTACCACATCTATTTAACACTGTAATTGAGGTCCTAGCCAATGCAATAATGTGAGAAAAATAAGTAAAAAATATTGGAAAGGAAAAGGAAAAATTTATTACTTATATTTTAATGATGGCTTACATAGCAAATATTAAAAGATGTATCAAATAATTGATATATTTGCTACACCTCACATGAGAATTTATCAAGGTCACAGTATACAAAGTTTTCATGCAAAATTATTTTCAGTCTCTGTACCGTAGTAGCAAAGAATTGAAAAATTAAATTAAAAATTTCTACTTTTAATAATATCAAAAAGCATAAAATATTTAGAAAGGAGGCTAATAATATGCATGACCTCAATGAAGAATACAGTAAAAAATTGCTGAAGGAAATTAGTGAAGAACTAGACAAATGGGAACACCAATAAACTTTATGAATTAAAAGATGTCTATTTTCAACAAAATTGATGTATATATTCACAAAATTCCAACTAAAATTCAAAAGTTTTTTTTTGTAGGCTTTGGGAAGGTAATTCTGAATTTTACATGAAAATGCAAAGCAGTTCTGAATAAAGGATAGAGTTAGTGGACTCACTTTTGATTTTGAAACTAATGATAAAGCTGTGCAATTGAGACAGTGTGATAATGACATATGAATATACAAATCAACTGGGCACAGTAAAGAATGCGAAAACACTCCTATTTATATTAGGTCAATTGATTTTCAATCAACACTCCAAGCAAATACAACGGTGAAAGGAAATTCTTTTTTCCAAGACTGAATATCTGGAGGGGAGAGTAAGAAGTCTGGGGAGACTAAATATCCATGTGGGGAAAATTATCTTTATCTTTGTCTCACTTTATACACATGAAAATAACACAAACCAGGTCACTGACTAACACATCACAGCTAATATTATAACATTTTAGAAGGAAACATAAAAGATTACCTTCATGACCTTGAGGTTGTCAATGACTTCTTGAACAATACACACAAAAATCACTGTGAAAGAAAATAAAAAGGCAAATTGGACTTCATTAAATAAAAAACACAACTTTTGTTCATCAAAAGACAAGAGAGCTGAGTACCTAACAGACAAAGATACTGGGAGAAGTATAGACTTCATTAATAAATACATCTGACAAAGGACCTAAATACAGAATGCATAAGCACTCCTATTATTATTAATCAACAATGAAAAGAAAGCAATCAAATAAAAATAGCAAAAGATTTGAATGGACACATTGAAAAAGAAAACAGACAAGTGGCCGAAAAGTACACCAAAAGATGCTCAAGATCTTTTAGTCATTAAACAATTTCCAATTAAAACTACCCTGAGATAACCCTCTACTTAGCCACTTCTTTAGCCTTTAGAGTGGCTAAAATTAAAAACAAGCAATACTAAATGTTTAGACAGAATGTGGAGTAACTGGAATTCTTACAAATTGTTAGTGAGGTACAACCATGTTAGAAAACAGTTTTGCAATTTCATATAGAGTTATACACCACTTACCATGTGATTCAGCATATTCAGACCTAGACATTTACTCAAAGGAAATAAAAACATATGTTTGCACTTAGACTTGTACCCATATTTTGCCTATACCTGTATTCAAAACAGCACAAAACTGGAAACAGTCTAATGTTCCTTAATGGGAAAACGAACATACAAATTGATGTTTATTGACACAGTGGAGTTCTACTCAGCAGTAAGACGGGATCTGTTTCAGTAGTCCAGGACAAAAAATGATGGTAGCTCAGACTAGGAAGTTAGGGATGGAGCTAGGTGGCACTTAGGTCAGAAATGAAGTTTCAAGGTGAAGCCAGCAGAATTGTCGTTGAATTTGGATTGAAGGAGCGAGATATAAAGAGGGTGCAATGATGCTTTTGTGCTTTTGTTAAAGGCAACTGGATGGTTGGCATTACTCTTTCTGGAGGCTGAAGTCTAGGAAAGAAACAATGTTAGAGCGTGTGTGTGCATGGGGAACCATGCAAAGTGAGCAGAGTTCTATTTTTCCATGTTAACTCTGCAATACCTTTCGGATGTGCAAAGAGAGATATCAAGCAGGTTCTTTCGCATATCTATCTGGTCTTCAATGAAAAGATCATTGTTGGGTGTATTAATTTGGAGTCTTTAACATACAGATTGCATTCAAGGCCATGGAACTTTGAAATACAGAGGTATCCGGTGTGTGTTGTGTCGTACAGGTATATATTTAATTTTGTCAGTGCAACTAGACTGGAATTCTCTGAAGGCAGAAATAGTGTTTTTGTTCTTCTTTCCAATCTTTACAGCAGGGTTTCTTGCAAAGAAAAGGGACTCTCTAAATGGATGTTCAATGTGTTAAGTGAACAAGTAAATGAAAATGTAGGGTATTTCTTACATATATATTTTTTGTTGATGTTCAATTATAATTGTCCCCATTTTCCCCCTATTACCCTCCCCTGCCCTACCCACACCCCATCTCCCACATTCAATCCTTCCTCCTGTTGTCTTTGTTCATAGGTCCTTTATACATGTTCCTTGACTTGAAAATGTAGGGTATTTTTCACTTGAATAGGAAAAAAAAAAAACCACGAAGAGCAAAATAATTAACCGGTAAAGTGCCTAACAAGTAATTAATCTGAGTATGCAAAATAGATGCTAATATTTTCAGATAATCTATAAGAATAACATATCTGCTAATGTTATTACAATATATAAAAGGCTATTGGAATTGTGATAACATTATGGTTTGGGTTCTGGCTGTGCCGTTTTTAAAGGGTGACTGACTTTGGGCAAACTGTATAATGACAGAATTTTCTCCTCTTTAAAATTAAGGTAATAATTATACGTATATTGTGGGACAGTTGTAGAGATCAAAGCAAATGCAGAGAATAACGAGCTTTATAAGTGGTCATCAGAAAAGTAAATGCTAGTCATTATCGATATATTTCTTCTTGTTATTTATTATCACAATGGACTATTCAATGTCGCATTTCTACCACACTTTACTTTCACAGCCATCGTGTTAAATCATTAACCGCAAACTGATTACCAGGGCTCCTTGAATTTTAATTTGTATTAGCAAATGAAAAAGTCCAGGAAGCATGAGAATTTAACATAGCCTACGAAAGCCCAATGCGGAGCTGCTTCTAGGAGACCGTGCCCTGTGAGCCGCCACAGACCATGCTATCCTGTGGGAGATTATCTCCTTGACAGTCTGGCTTTGCTTGGCTTGTAGAGTGAATGCCCCAAGTTCAAACAGATTGCGTTCTTCTTGGAGTGGGTCAGAAAGGAAATTTCCACTTGCCTATATTATTAGTTGAAGGCACAAAGCTAGTAGGCCCTACATTAGACAAATCCCATGAACCCCATGGCTTGTGCCTGCCAAGGTGAGAGACGGATGAGGCCGGAAAGCTGCCGTGCTTGACTGCCTTGAGAAGCAGTCAGCAAGTAGGGTCTCAGCCAGCACTCTGGGCACGCATCCTCGATCTGTACTGAGTCACTTCCCCCAGCCCAGGTGGTAGGCAGCTCTGGGTTTGTACAGCTGGGTTGAATCGCATAAGCATGGGAGTATTACAGAGAGGGAGAGTATCATGGGATGGATCATGAACACAGATGCCAAAGCAGCTGCTGCAGCCTGGTGGGCCAAACCACATCCCACCAGCATCGGACTCCGTGAAACAGAGTTAGCAGTGACGGTCTCCCCTAGTGCTTGTGAAACCCTCTGTGGTTCCCAGAGACCTTTCAGCCACCCAAAGCCCGGCCAGGTAGAAATGTACTGGATTCCTGTCAACAGACCTGAACTTGAATTCTTGCTCTGGGCTTCTGACTTTGTACAATGTTCTCTTCCTCCTTGTCCTGTTCAGTATTTTATTGTAACATTGAAGATTATTACTTATATGTCAGAAATAATTTGAAGATTATGAACCCAATCATAGACTGTCTAGCACGCAGTCCATCACACATTAGGTATTCAGAATCAGTTAATCCCACTCTGTTTACCCTGGCTCTGGTCTAAACCAAAGCTGCCTAGTAGAAATATAATGTAAATTATATTTATATATACTTTAAAATTTATATAATTTATATCCAATTTAAAATTTTCTCATAGCCATATTAAAATGTTAAAGTGAAACAGATAATAGTAATTTCAATAATATACTATGTTAATGCAAAAAATCCACAATATTATTATATCAATAGTTAATATAAGAATATCAATAAAATATTTTACGTTTTTGTTTATATTTAAATTAATGGAAATTAAATAAAATTAAAATTCATTTCCTCTGCCAAACTTACCTCATCTTTAAGTGTTAGCAGTCGCATGTGACTGTGGTATTGGACAGCGAGGGTCTAGGGGTGTATTAGTTGTGAGCAACCAATGGACAGAAGCAGAAAAAATAAAGTTAGACTGGCTAAGACTGACAACCACTAAGATAAGAAGAATAAAATGGACTTATCAGAAATAGTGCTGAATCTGGTACCCGGAAAATAAGGTTATCATTTTGTTGACATAGGGAAGTAGAAGTCATTTTGAGGGACAGATGGATTAGAGGTTAGAAGTTTAACTGTGGACATGCTGAGTTTGAGATGATTTCAAGAGACCTCTATAAAGATGCCTAGAAAATAGATGGGCAGGGATTCTTTTCAGTGAAGGTGTGGATATCAAGGATGTGGATGACTTCTACAAGAGAGAGGACTGCCCAATGGGAACTGAGGAACTCTGGTTTGGCAGGACTTAGACTGTGACAGGAAAAGAACCCAACTCAAAAGAGTAGGCAGAAATGTAGAAGAACCAAGTGAATATAACACAGCATCAGTGATGTTCCAAGAGGTGGTGAATGGTGGGTCCTTGCTCCGGGAGGAAGGAGCAGAGTGAGGAAGAGCCCACAGTGGCTCCTATTGGAGTCATTTCCGCCACCTGCCTCTGCTACTTCTGTCCTCCCTGCTCTCTACTCCCCTGGGCATCCTCTCGGTCATGTTGTGGGCTGCTCCAGCTTCACGTACTTCAGAAGAAAAAACAGAAAGCCACAACAATACATTCTGTCACTTTTCCTCCTGCTGGTCTTGCACATAATTTGGATAGTTTGGTTCTCCCATCTGAACCAAACTTGCTCATCTATCACACTTACACTTATGCCACCTCTGCTTCCTGGAGCTCAGTGCTTGGGGCCCGAGAATAACCAAGGTTCCTCCTTTTTATGTAAGAGGCGAGTTGCTTTACCAGAAGCTGCCTTAGGCAAAGTCATCTGCTCCTGCCAACTCCAAACCAGTGTTTGTAAAGGGAACACACTTTACTTTCCTCAGGAAGGGTTCTGCTTCTATTTGGGAAGTTGTCTGGGAGAGTAGAAGTTACTCTTTGATTCTCAGAGGTGTCTCAGCTCAGCAACCCAGTGATTTGCTGTAGCACTTCCAGGCTTGCGGTCTAACCAAGTTAGCTGATCCTGGCTTTTAATATTAGTAAAGATGAGGTTTCCTTTCTATACAGGATTTCACAATAAATACGTCTGAAGTTAAAAATATAAATTGAGCCTTGGCTGGTGTGGTTCAGTTGGCTGGAGCATCATCTGTGCACCAAAAGTTTGCAAGTTTGATTTCCGGTCAGGGTGCATATCTGGGTTGTGGGTTCGATCTCCAGTGAGGGTACATATGGGAGGCAACCAATCTGTGTTTCTCATTTTTTTCCCTCTCTCTATTCCTCTCTGTTTCTCTAAAATCAATAAACATATTGACATAATAGTTCTAGCAATTTAAGATAATGGCAAATATCACCATGTCTAAAGTTTGAAGAGGTCTGAATTAGGGAAAGATAAAGGAACATGAATCATAGGTATCAACGAGGCTTCATGACATAGACTAAGTTTTCCTGGCATCCACAGACAGAAGATACACCTAAATGACTTCAGCCACATGCTTCTGTTGCCTGGAAAAACAGTGTCCATGTGAAGAACTGTGAGTTGAGATTTTACCCAGCTTATAAGTGAACAAGTTAGCCTCCTAGTTTCATGGTTGTGTAGATGACAGTATATGACTCCACCAGAGCAGTGCACAGAGCATGGGTATTTTTGTACCTGCTCCCCAGACCCCTTTTCCCTTTGGGCGATGTGGAGAGGAGCCAATGATATCTGAGCATGTAATGGGGTGCATTTCAGGAAAGGAGCCTTATGCTTGAGGACTTAATCTCTGGTAATGGGCAGAAAGCATGCTTGGCTATGTTCGTGGTTATATGTCATGCCATCTTATTAGACTGGACTTCAGCATGCCTTCTCTTTGCTTCAGAGGGAGACACTATATCTCTGTGCTCAGTAAACAGACATTCATTAACAGACAGGGCAGACCAAAGGGGAGTGGGTGTCTTGCTTCACAAGACATAGAGAATTGTGACAGCCCCATGGAGAATTGTCTCTCCACAATCAATGTCTTAATATATGAGAAAAATCCATAAAAAGTCATTTTGATCATTGTGATATATGGCATATTGTAAATCACTGACACATTAGATCAAAAACTGACAGGCATTCAGAGTCTTTCGGGGGAGTCAAGACACTTATATTTTTAGAAACCAGTCATTAATTAGACTTGAAAGAGTTCTTTAATCAAAATGAACATAACTTGAACAGCCAGAGGTATATGAAGCACGTGCAGCCATTGGCCACCCACTAACGAATGCTACTCAGTTGCATTAAGACTTGCTTATTTTCTAACATTTACTCAGAAAAAAACCACATCATAAATGTGATGGATTTCAAGTAAAATACTATATACACGAATATGGCATTTTAGGGTCCTATTCTACGCTGTAATAACACATCATGTGCTGGCAAAGGCAGGAGTTGGCAATTACGATCACATCGTAACAATGGAAAGAGAGCTTCAGCCAAGCACAGTCTAAAAAGATTCTGCTAATTACCTTGATAGTTTTGTTTTAGTTTCTTTTTAAATACATGGTACATATGCCATATGTCTCCAAAAAGTCTGTTTGTCTTTGTTTGGTGACAACAACTCAAAAGCCTTTTATTGATAAATTTTGCGACATTAAATATCTTTATTGTAGGCTGAAATCCTGTTTCATAATACAAAATTTATTAGCTTAAGTTTGTTTTCAGGCAAAATTGGAATCTGTATCTGAAAAGAGAAATCATTGGGTAGACAAAATACAGAGTGGCTAATTTGGAAGAAACACATTTAATATAACATGTTCTGTTTGACTTTACTTCTCTCACATTAAACAAGGTTTTTACAAGACAGCTTTGGTGAAAATAGTCTATTAAAATCAAGTATGAATGATTCATTAAACCAAGACTGTTTAATGACCAGTTTAAAAAACCAGTTTTGAGTGAACATAAATTCTTTCTCAAGATAGTTCTTTTCTAGTGTTACTTTAGAATGGACAATAATTCAACATTGGAGAAATGGAATTATATTCCAATATGGGAGTCTAGATCTTCTCATACTTCAGTTTATCAGAGATGCTGAACTTTTATAATTTAAATTTTGTATTTTAAAATTAAAAATGACTTCATTTCAATTTTACTTAAGTATTTAATTAGGGTCATACTGTACATTCTATTAAGTTTTGTTGTAGTCTTTAAAAATTCTTTCATTAATTACTTGGTTTTCCCCTTTCCTCTGCTTCTCACCAAGCCACATTATTCTCCCATCATGTAACTCTCCTGAATGTGTTCTTGTGTACTTCCCATGGCCAGTCAGAGAGCATGAGGCATACATATGAAGGGTCTTCTTCTTATTGTATAAAAACATCATGATAACACAAATTTATTACATTTTATCTTTTACTTAATATTTTGGAAATCCCTTCAATTTAATGTGTATATTTGCTGTTCTTTGCTTTTCATGGGTGTAAAAATATTTGATGACATGGTTGCACCATAATTCATTGATGTGTTCCCCTAATAATGAGCATGTGTTTTTTTTTTTTTCAGAATTTTTGTCACCTTTTAAAAATGCTGTAATTAACATGTAATCTTATGGACCAGTGCTTTTATTCCCTATAATAGATTTCTAGGATTTTGATCTTTAAAATGAAGTTTATTTATATTTAAATTTTAAAAACATGTATTGTTAGGTTGTTTCACAATTAGGTGATAGATATTCACATTTCCTTCAGCCATGAACTCGAGTGACATTTTTCTCTTTACTCCTATACCTATAGGTTCTTATTCTTTGTAAAGCTGAATATTATAGCCAGGGCAATCAAATATGCAGAAAAAAGCTTGTTACCTTTCAGCACTTATCAAGGGTTTTCATGCTTTATGATTATTGTCCTTAGCTTGAATACCAGTGGTTTTAATGACAGCAATCTACATATTAATTATAACAAATAATACTGGGATGAACCACATGAATTGCCTATATTCGATCAGTTTTCACCTAAAGAATGCCAATTTTATGTGGTTCAACCTCACATTTCTAGGGTGTTTTCTAGGCCTTACATTAACATCACAGAGTTTTAATAGTGATAGTAACTAGATTCATTGGTCGTGTATTCTGTGCCAGACACCGTGCTCAGTGCATTGTCTCATCTGTTCTTTACCACAGTTCCTCG
This sequence comes from Carollia perspicillata, assembly GCA_004027735.1. NCBI lineage: Eukaryota > Metazoa > Chordata > Mammalia > Chiroptera > Phyllostomidae > Carollia > Carollia perspicillata. The sequence continues at coordinate 14,967 of PVKM010004397.1, forward strand.
GCCCTCTTCAATGGAGACGTAGGATACTCCCCGGCTTGGTTTCAGGTTCTATCCAGGCCCCCCAGGCCTTGCATCCTTTTCTCCCTACCGTAATTTCATTTTCAAGTTCTGTTGTTCCAGGCATTGTTTTGCAACACCCTTCTCCTTTCTTCCTCACCTATCCATATTATCCACCCTCCATAGAAACCAAACCTCACTTGTCCCACATGTCAGAATTCCAGAAGTCACAATACAATGAGGATCCCTGTGCATTTGGAGGAAAAAGAGTTCAGTCACCAGTCCCACCAAACTTTGAATTTGAAAACCATTGCCCAGGAAGCTACCTATTGTTGAAACGTCCATAAAAATTATTAGAAATGTAAATTAGTATCACTAGCTGTTTTCTGTTGAGACTAAACTCAAAGGAAATGAATGAGATCATCTAAGCAACAACAGATAATCGTGACAGATTTCAGGAATTCATATTTAAACACAAATTAAGAAAAGCAAATACATGTCAAACAAATAACATGTGAATAGCAAAACCTGCCATGGGTAGTAGAAATAACTGAGAAGCAATGATAGCATTACAATCAGGATGTCAACAGAGGTAAATGCCATTTACATGGGTGAGAGGAAACAAATGACAGGTGGCAGAAATATTCCAGTGCCTACATGTCATGTGATAGTGCGTTTTTCAAACATCATTCCTTAGGACCAGGGCTAGAATTCTATTTAATGCTTTCTATGAGATTTTCGAATAATATGGGTTAATATGTGAGTATACTCTGTCTGTGCTCCAACTTTTTCTGTATCCTTTATTCTCAAGTGCTTCCTAACAGACTAGACAATGCGTATAGTCTATTCTTTATTTGCATCTCATAGTGAAAGTTCATTTAGCAATGACTAAAAAATGTTGATGACTTCAGACATTGACAGCAGACCTTGGAGAACAAAGGCACTATAGTGCAAAATGCACGCACTAATAATATGATTTTGCTGTTGAGAGTAGTATATAAAATTACCATTTAGAAAGAGCATCTTGGCTCAGACTGCCTGCATTTATACTATACTTGATCTTAGCCAAAAGGCCGAGATGCGATAGACTGTCTGCATTTATATCCCTTTCACTGGCCCTATGATATTGAGCAGTAACTCAATTTCACCGTGTCTCATTTCTGTCATCTAGGAAAGAGAATTAATGATAACGTCTATGGTGAGATTTAAAGGTGATAACATGTATAAAAGACTTAGAAGAATCTTTGGTATGCAGCAAACTCTCTATACATGTTAATAGTTATAACTATTTTCATGATTCACATAAAGAATAGAAACTTAAAACTTACTGACACACCCAAGGCCTGGGTAGGAATTAGAGTCGTGATAAAGAGAGCAGACCTTTCATCAGACAGAGTTGAGCTTGAATTCTGGCTTCGCCCATTTTAGTGAGAGTTCCATCAGGAAACTGATGTTCCACACACTGGAAGGATGGAGAAGGGTTTAATAAAGAGACTTTTCAAAAAACTAGTGAGGCTAAGGGCAAGGCATGGAGAAAAAATGAGCTGCATTGGTTTGAAAGCCTGGAAACACTTCAGGCCCTAGGCTGAAGGGGCAAATGGGAGAAGTCCTTGACCTTTTCCAGAAAGTTTCTAGTTTTGCTAGTGATTAGAATTAGAATTTCACTTTTTTCCTTCAAATGACAGCTGTAGTCGATTTTAAACCTGTCTCCAATATATTGCTCTTTTTAGAGCAAAACTGCACCGTGTGACTTGACAGTAGTCTCCCACTTCGGGAAGGACAAAGGACCTGTCCCTTTGCCTCTCTGCTCAGCCATGTGACATTCTGTGGCCAAAGGGATATCAGCCAAGGTGACATTTGTAGAGTCTTGAATAACTTGTGTGATTGGGCTTGCCTGCCCTCCCTTTCAACTTGATCATGAATGTATGCCTGAGCTAACCACCTACAGGATGGTGACATGTGGAATTGGGGTGATTGACTGTATCATCCCAGGCAAAACTAACCTTGGTCAGTCAACTGCCAGCTGATCCCTTTTATTTAAGTGCGCCTGGCCAAGATCAGCAGAGCTGCCAAGATGGCCAGTCCGACACGTGGACAATAAAATCACATTGTTATACACCACAGAGACTTTGTGGCTGGTGTCTACACAGTAGCAGTGTGACACCATGACCTATGCAAAGAAGTTTATTTGTGTATGCAATTAACCCTAAAACATGTTGAAATACGGTGCCCCCCCAAACTGGGTATTTTGTAAACCTAAAAGAAAAGAGTTGTTGTAATTGATGTGGGAGTTGCCTGTATGTTTCTTCACTATCTCTGACCTGAGTACATTGTAATGATTCATTATTCCATAGTGCATGGTTTTGACAGCCTTGTCTTCTAGGGCAGAGCCTCAAGCTCAAACGTGAGAACAAAAGGACCCCTAATGCCATGATCTGTATAAAAAGACATCAGTTTTTTAGAAGCTACAGTACTTAATTGTTATGTATGTTTTGAGTATTCTGGTGTCTGAAACAAATACACTGCTAATAATCAATTAATTGCCCACACATTGTTAATTAATGTAGGGAATTAAGTCTCAGGTATAAATTATGAGCTGGAAAATACAATTATATTCACACTGTAAATACAAAGAAACCAAGGACTGAAGACTGTTTCTGTAATTAAAGAATGTTTTCAATCAGTGTGCTATATAGATTTGGTTTTGTTCAAGTGTCGTTTTTGAAACATTACATGGTAAGATTACTCTTAAATATGAAATTTTAGTCTTATATAGATAGCCTTACAACATAGTTATTCCTGGTGTGTGAAAAGAGAAGCAACTCCTCTACTTTGTAAAAGGTGAGGATAAATATTTTAAAGAAATAATACAAAAATTATTCTGTTATTTGAATGAATAGTAATTTTTTGCATTAGTTGGTAATTTCCTTCCTCATGGAAATAGCCATCTCCCTCTGAGATCGCTTAAGCAGAGATATTTGCCAAACAAACACAGAAGAAAGACCACAATTTCTTTTTTTTTTTTCAGTCTTTTAGGGTTTTGCCTTGGAAGTGTCTGATCCTTTGCTAACTTTGGGCTTTTGAAGTTGAGAATTTTCTGTGTTTTAAAGGAGTTTAGTTCGATTCTTTAGGGAGATCTCAGTTCAAAATGAAGCTGCCTTCCACCCTGTCCCACCCTTCATTGGAGTCAAATGAAACCATACTTGAGAAAAGACGATTCCTTTTCCCTCCCTATATAGGTGCCCAAACTACTTATTGAAGGCATGGAAAGTGACTCAAGTTGGAGTCTAAGAATGAATGTTGCTGTTTTGTCCTGTCATCCTCAAGATCGGGGATGGAAGAAAAAAGTCAAAATGAAGGCAGCAATGCTATTTACAATAGCCAAGATATTGAAACAGCCTCAGTGCCCATCAGTACACGAGTGGATAAAAAAAGCTGTGGTTCATTTACACAATGGAACACTACACTGCAATAAAAAGAAGGGACTTTTCTCTTGCCTCCTATGACAGCATGGATGGACCTGGAGAATATTATGCTAATTGAAATAATCCAGGTAGTGAAAACCAAATACCATATGATCTCTCTTTTATGTGGAATCTAAAGAACAAAACAAACTACCGAACAAAATAGAAACAGAGGCCCGGTTACATGGAACAGACTGCCAGCTGCCAGAGGGGATGAGGCACTAGATAAAAAAAGATGAAGAGATTAGCTAAAAAATATATATGCATGTCAAAGATGAGGGGATTGTCTGAGGGAGAGGAGGGGGTCTGAGTGGAGGGGGCAGAGGGAGAAACAGAGGGGACAACTGTAATAGCATAAAACTTAAAATAGAATAAAAAATGAAAACAATTGGAGTTAGGAGGGGTGACTCCAGAACTCTGGTGCTCGATTGGGAGGGAAGTTCTATCCCGACATCCAAGCCCGGTGCTCCCACTGAACTTGCTTGTGCTACCAGCCCCTTGGCTAGGTGTCCGAAACAAACGAAGTCAGGTATTCCCGAGACAAGTTATGCTTCTCCCTAAAATGTCGCATGCTTTCTATTTACACAGTGAGGCTAGTGATTAAGAACGAAGTTTCTGGAACTACTTCCTGGGTTTGATTTCAGGCTCTGCTCTAACCGGCCAGTCTTGGGGGAGTCATTTCACTTCTCTGTACTTCAGCTTCCTCGTCTGCTAGATGGGGATAGTCACAGCGCCCACATCAAAGGGTCCTTGTGAGGATTAGAACTGGGAACATGTTTAAAGCTACTAGGAGAGTGCCTGGTGCCTGGCCAGTGTTAGCGATATGACAAGTTTTGACATTTGACAAATGGTTTGACAAATGGTTTTATTATTATTCCACTTACACTCCCTGGCTGCTAATGCTTGATAAATTCACGCTAGTTTTCGGAATCTATTTCCTCATCTTTAAAGTGAGGCGCTCGTATCACATAAAGCTTTGTCATTCCAAGATGCACAAATATGCACATAGATGCTTTTATACTTTAGTTAACAGTTCCAAAGTCCTTCGCAACATGATAACGTAATCATGAACTTAATTTCTTCATATAAAATACATCACGTATTTCAGTCAGCCATAAGCTTTGGTTAAGCCCCTACTATATGTTAGACATCATGCTAGAAGCAATCAAAAAGCAAATAATCTTGGACTGTGTCAAGCTGATTCTGATATTTTTTTCCTTTGGTCTGCAGCTGTATCAGCTACTCGACAGAATGCTCAGCAAGCAAATATGGAACTAGAAAGTGGGATCCCTATTCTAGCAGCATGTTTAAGTTATTTTGGGGTAATTGAACATGAGGCTTAATGAAGTCTTATAAAACTCCCCAAATGCAAAACTTGGAGTCTTAGCTGCCCCATTAAATTGTTGAAACTTGTTGGTTTCTTTTTCTTCTTTGCTCCACTGGCCACCACTCTCATGACTTTTCAAACAGAAGAGCCAACTTTACGTTTGCCAAGAACTCCTCAGAAATGCTCAATCAAAAAGCAGAGAACTCCAGGTGCAAAAAGCCAGAATGTAGACCAGTTTGTAAAAAATCGTGTTTTACCTTCAGGACACAGGTATTGTTGTATAGAAAAACACAATCTGTGGGTATTTTAAAGATGAATTTATAAACCTGGTTTGGAAATTGCTCATATTATTTATGGGTATGAAAAGGAATAAAGGCAGAAGCCAGGGTTGGGTTTATTTTAATTCTTAGCTGGCTTTTTTTAAGGTAAGAGCAGTGTGAGGAAGTTGCTCTCAAGAGCTGAGTTTAAGAAGAGTACTAGTCTCTAAGAGGTGTATGGTTAAACCATGCAGTGTTGCTGGTGCTTGATTGTTTTGGACTTACAAAAAGCAATTTTATGTAGTTAAACCTAATCTTATATGTTCCAATTTTAAAAGGGAAGTCTATTCCATTTATATAGTCTTGGGTATGTTCAATATCTGCACTGCTCAATACGATAATCACTAGCCAGCCAGGATATGGCTGAAGTAATGGAGGGGCTGAATTTGCTCTTCTAAATTATTTTAATTAATTGACATTTAAACAGTTCCATGAGACAGCAATGTATGGAGATATAAATCAGAGAACTATGTACCTCAATATGGACTAGAAAGTTTAGTCAGAACAATGAATCAAGTTATACATTTCTCGTAATAACCTCATAAAAAACTATTAATGTTCTTATTTTATAGGTGAGGAAACCGAGACAGAGAGGCAATTTGTCATTTGCTCTGGTTCATCTACATTTGGGGAGTGGCGTTGAGATATTTGGCTTCAGGTCAGCAGGGGTCAAATCCCTGGAGACAAAGCAAGGATCATGAGTAGCGTGAAAGATACTTGTCTTGATCTGAACTTTTGGGAGGTCAATGCATTGATGGTTTGTAAAATGACATGGAGGGCTTAATAGGCAAGATAATGACCCCAGTTTCCCAAAGATGTCTATATTATAATGCCCAAAATTCATGAACATGTTTCCTTACATGGTAAAACAGACTTTGCAGAGGTGATTATGAATTTTGTGATAAGTAGATTATCCAGGTAAGCCCAATATAACCACAAGTTCTTGTAAAAAGTAGGAAGAGACAGAGTGAGTTAACAAAAGAGATGAAAGCAGGGGACTCATTACTATGTTGCAGGCTTTCAAGATGGGGCCACAAAACGAGGATACAGGCAGCCCCTAAGAAGCTGGAAAAGGCAAGGAAAAGGATTTTCTCCCAGAACCTCCAAGGCACCCAACACTGTTCCCACCTTGATTTTTGCCCAGTGAGATCATTTCTGACTTCTGGCTTCCACACTTACAAAGTAATCCATTTATGCTGTTTTAAACGGTTAAGTTTGTCATAATTTGTTACAACAGCTATAGGGAGCTAGTACAGAAGGAAACTAGACTAGAAGTGGGAACATGAGTTACAGGTAGCTTTAATAAAAAAGATAAGAAGCGCAGGTGATCTGAACTTAACAGTGGCAGTAGCAATGGAGGGAAAAGAGTGGATATAAGATACAACAAAATTAGAATCAATAGAAATGAAATCAATAGGCAGGATTTAGAGAAAAAGATGGCCTATGGGTCCTTAAGGCTTTCTCCCAAGGAAATATTCCTTCTTAAAAATAGTCTCTATATGTGGTGACTTAATATGGGAGAGGAGTTGAGACTTACAGAGCTGTCTGACATTGACTCTTAAAGGTCTTTAAATATTCAGAGAACTGCCCATGCTTGGCCCATTGTAGCCACTTTTGGCTTTATTCTGCATGCCCCATATAAAGCAGCAGCTGCTGGCTGCGTCAACATCATTGTATTATGAAAATTGTGTGGGATGTAATTTTTTTACATTACTTGGCAACGCATTTCTGTCCAGGTGTTTGAGAAACTCAGACCACAGGTATGCCAAAGCGAGAGTCGATGAGAAGTTCAGTCAAGGAAACCAGACTGCCTTTTGTGGAGTCTGTCACGAGAGAGAGTGTAGTGGGGTGGAAAGAACCTAAGCTTTGTAGAAAATGCTGAATTTGCATACTGATTCCCCCATGTAGTTGTTCTGAGACATTAAACACAGAACGTTTAAATTCCCTGAACCTCACTTTCGCCATTTGCCCAGAACAGTTAGAATCACATCTAGCTTGTAGTACTGTTGCACGGAATGAATGAGTTTATAAATGCAGCGCATTGACCTGGAGCAGTTGCTGAGTGAATGCTACATACAAAAGAATGACCCTAAAAATGGTAGAAAGCAAGCTTCTGGTCAGATTTTTCAAGAATATTTGTTTTCTATCATAAAAAGTAAAAATAGTTGTTATTGATCAAAATATCCGATAGTATACTTACAATAAAATAAAACTTGTAACAAGATAGATGGGCATTATATCTAGAACCTAGAGGTAATAATCAAAGTTGGCTAATATATTATATAGATAGCAAAAATAACTTTCTTTTCTTTTCCTTACTAGGATAGTATATTTGACATTTCAGAATTTTACCACCTTTTTTCCTATTTTAGAACTTAATTTTTTTAATTGTTCAAGTACCGTTTTCTGCCCTTTACCCCCATCCCCACCCACCCCCACAGCCCTCTCCACCTCCCTCCCATTTCCACCCACCCCTTGTTATTGTCCATGTGTCCTTTATACTTGTTTCTGCAAGCCCTCCCCCTTTCCCCTGAAATTCCCTCCCTTTTCCCCTCTGGGCACTGTCAGCCTGTTTTCTATTTCAGTGTCTTTGGTTATGTTTTGTTTGTTTGTTTTGTTGATTAGGTTCCTGTTAAAGGTGTGATCATATAGTATTTGTCTTTCACCACCTGGCTTATTTCACTTAGCATAATGCTTTCCAGTTCCATCCACACTGTTGCAAAGGGTAGGAGCTCCTTTCTTTCTGCTGCATAGAATTCCACTGTGTAAACATACCAGTTTTTTGATCCACTCATTTACTGATGGTTTACTGACTTTTACAAAACTACTTTTCAATAGAATGAGGTGGCCATAATTGGAGAATGGGGATTTTTACACAGGATATATTGAAGGAAGGAAAGAAGATAAGAAGGAAGGGAGGAAAGCAAGGAGGGAGGAAAAAAGGAAAGAAGGTTAAAAAAAGAGTAGGAGGGAGGGGGGAAAAGGAGAAAAAATAAGAGCAAAAGAAGACAACATGAGGATGAGAAGTGGGGAGGAAAAAAGGGAAAAATCTGTGTAGAATGTAAGAAAGATTTTAGACTAGAAAAAAAGTTATAAAAAACAGAGGCAAGAAACACATAATTATTTATGCTGCCTCTTTGCCATGCTTGCGATCAAGTAACATTGGGATTAATGTGCTAATTAATTCATCTGCTCATTTATTCAGGCAGTGGGTATTTATTAAAAGTTCCCTAGAAGCCAGGAATATAGAAGTGCATAAGATAGAACTAATTGTTGTCATCATCGAATTTGCAGCAAAGAGGATAACCTCAGACCAAAGTTTAACTTTTTAATCCTCAGACCACCTAATAATAAAGTTGGTATCATTACTATTATTTTTATTTTTAACAAATGCAGAGAGTTGATTTTGGTTAGCTAGCAGTAACAGATGAACAATCCAACCCTGGTTTGTCTGGCTTCAAGTTAAGTTCTCATTTGTATTCCCACATGAGTCCATGCTGACTGGGAGTAACAGAAACAATGATGTGTGTATGTGCGTGTGTGTAAGAGATTTTGAAAGTTTACCCAGTTTTAAAAAATAATGTGAAGAAGTTGTTCCATCACTTTTTATGGAACTTGCAATATTGGCTGCCATTTCTATTTCTCTTAGGGAAAGACGTATCACAAGAAGGTAAATTGTCATGAGGGGCTGAGCAATCTTGTAGGAGGCACTCAGTAAATGCATGTTTAATTATATAATTATATAACACACAATATTTTGTACAACAAAATACACTTCTCAAGCCAAACTATTTGTCCACCTTTCTACATGGGTCACACCTACAGAATGCTTAATTACACAGATATACAGGAGACACACACTCTGCACTTAGTCATTATGCCAGGTGAAAATAACACAGAAATTAGAAGACCAAGAACCTAACATCCAGTAGCTCCACCAAGGATGACAAACAGGATATGAAAGACATGATAACAGGTGAACTTGTAGTTACTTTTAATACGATATCATATGAAGGAATCGTAAAGAATACAAACAAATGAACATCATAGATTTTTTTCTGCATTAAAGAAAGAATAACAGAGTAAGAGGAGGCAAAGAAATGGCTAACTGCCCACTGTGTCTAGAAGTTAACCTGATCGAGTTGGGACAGAGAGGGGTCATCGATCCTGGTTTTAAAGAACCGTGAATGCAGTGATAAGCAGTGTGGGTTTCACTCTCTGTCGGATGCAGGCGACCAGCATCCCTAGAATGGGATGGTATGAACAATTCAATGTTACTAATCACTTCCAATTAATATATAGGGTTTTGAAAATGTTCTTTTTGGCTTCTATCTGAATGCCTCCAAAAGTATGATAAAAATATTCTTTTAAAAAAAGGAATAAGCACCCCAGATCAAAGAGGATGGTAGAAGAGCATGAGGAACAATATTTTGGGGAATGGAAGGCAGATGGGCCTGCCATTACTGACCCAGCAGAATGTCACTCTCTGCTGGGAGAGAAACATTCACGTCAGTAGGAGATCCACACGTCAGTAGGAGATCCACAGGCCCCACTGGTTCTCCGTGGGAGAGCCAAGGACTAACTGCCTGATTTACATGGCAACCCTCCCCACTAGACTGGAATTGAGGACAAAATCAGGACAACAACAGGCTAACTGTTTAGAAGTCTGATAAGAAGGCACAGCAACCTCAAGCTCTTCTTCAAGGCTCCATATTCAGCCCAGTATTCCTCCTTCATCCTTGCAGAGAGCAGAATTTTTACTCTCTGGAGAGAATAAAGTAGCTGGCCTATGTACTGAGGTACAGCAGATACAGTTTGAGTAGGACATGCCACTAAATAAAGAGGAATTAAGTGTAAAGTTTACACAAACTCAATATCTTAAAGAAGTCCCTCATACTAGGATTGTAGAATAGAAAGACTTGTGAGTCAGAAAAATGGAAAAGTTATTGTATATTTGGCTAGCTAACAGAAAGGCAGAAGAATCCTAATTAACACAAGACAACAAACAAAAAGAGCCTAATAGTCCAACAGTCTGTTCACTCTATAGCCAAGGCAGAAACGGAAAAGTGCCGCCTCGCACTCAGTGCTTCCAACAGCTGTATGCTAGCCAGCCCTCAGGGCTGAAAGACAGCCAAGTGGCTCCTGACATTTCAGGAAAGCTTCTGCGCAGAGATGCCTAGTCATCCGCAAATTTTGCTCTTTGCTTCTCCCATAGAAATAGAACTTAAATTCACAGATAACCTCTCCGGCTGTGAGGGGTGAGCAGGTACTAAGTGACATATGCATAATCATGGAGCATGTAACCTCTGCCTTACCTGCTTCAAAGGAACGTGCAACCCTGGACTTTCTACCACTTACTTGTTCAACGAGTTAGAGCTCAGACTCTCCTGCTGCATTGACTCAACTTCAAATGTGCAGACACAAGATCCAGGGAACAGCAGAGCAGACAACAGAAGGAAACGTGGTCCTTGAGTGACTCCTTGGAACACTAACCCAGGTTTCTAGGATAGTATATTTGACGTTTCACTAACCCAGAATTCTCACTCTAGTACTATTTCTTTGTATTCTATGTTTTTTACCCACAGTATTTTGGGGTTTTTGTGTTTTAGCATCTGGTGCTTTACCCTACTTAATGCAGTCTCCAGTAGAAAAGAAAGACAATCAACCAAATTAAAAAAAAAAAAAAAAGCAAGTAAGAAATAGAGTACATGAAGTTTGGTGAAAATAAAAATAAAAATTCTGCATTAGCCACAGAGAGATAAGAAATTATATTAAAGTAAGGAATATTCAGAGAATAGATAAAAGCTGTTAAAATCAAATATCTGAAAATCGAAATAATGAATTTCAAAGTTTAAAGAATTGTACTTCTCCTTACCCACAAACATGGGTAGAATTGGAAATAAAATTGAAAGACTTTCTCAGAAAGTATGGCAAGGAGACAATAATGAAAATAATTGAAGGAATAAAAAATATATAAGATTAGTTCAGGAAGTTTAATATACAAATAATGAGAATTCTAGAATGAGAGAATAGAGATAAGATAAGAAGAGGAAATCTTTAGAGAAATTAAATAGGAAAATTAAAACACAGATGTTTTGAAATGAAAAGAGCCCACTTGGTGTCCAGCAAAGGCATCAAATCATGTTGCTGTAAAAATTCAGAAATAAAATGCTTCATGCTTCCAAGGTAAAAAGAAAGAGAAAGAAAAATGCCATATATAAAAAAATCAATAACTGTGTTTCAACTTTGCAAGATGGAAGACAATGAAAGAATATATTCATAGCTGAGGGGGAATGGTTTCTTAACTCCAATCTATACCCAGCCAATGCAATCTAATGGTAGAATTAAAACCAGTTTTGTTTTTAAGCCATCACAATCAGCACCCGTGTGATTTTCTTAAGCTATACAAGGAATCTGTTCACCAATAGAGCAAGATAAATTAAGAAGGAGAAAGACATGAGAGAGGGCAAATTAATGCAGGTGAGACACGGATGCAAAGGGAATCCTGGAGAAGGTTGTGTGAAGGGAGTCTTGTGATAACAGCTCTCCAACAAGTTCTGACTGGAGGTCATGCAAGCCCAGGTCAGTCTTTTTTGGGAAGATCTAGTAGAGCCCTTGATGTGTTTGAATGTATAGAGAAGAGCATCGCACGAATAAGGAGGAATTAAACTGTAAATACTTAGCGATTTAAGCATATTGTAAGATAAAGCATTTCATAGCTCCAGGGTAGAGAAAAACAATGTAGGAAAGGAAAATAATCTTATCGACTACCTTGCTTCCCTTTGAGTAACTCTTATAATGATAATGTGAACGATAATTATTTATTCAAGCATGTTGTCGTGTAAGTTTACTGAGAATCTGGTAGAATGAGAATGTATGTGTGGTATGGGTGGAGAGGGCCAAGATGTGCAGGGAGGCTCCCTGAACAAACAAACAAACAAACAAACAAACAAACAAACCATGGTAACTAGAATAACATTAGGTACAGTGGCAGAAGAGAAATAATATCGCTTAGGGAAAGCACAGTAGTGCGTTACCTATCTGACATATGCTATGAGAAAGCATTCCATGAGCTCTCTAACCAAGTAAATGCAGACTCCTCTGTACCAGGAAGTCTTCATTCTGACATCGTAGGACTTACCACATTAACACTCTGCTGTATGTGTCATAATGATGTGTGTATGTATATGACTATGCATGTACCATGCTTATATATATACCATAATTATGTGTTTTTCACCCTCTGGAAGACAGAGATCGAGTTGTCTCCATCTTTAGATTCTCGGACTTTGAAAAGTTTCTAGCATCTAGTAGGCCCTAATATTTATCAATGAATGAATGAATGAACCCATCCTAGGCTTTCTTATAAACTCTTTTCATTTGGCCTGTATTAAACAAATGCAAAACTCTGAGAGGATGAGTCAATATTCAACTTACATCGAATGTGAAACAAATGTAATGTTGATGTTAGGTGAGCCAATTCCATTCTCACGGAACTGATAATTTTAGATAAAACCAAGTAAATACAACGATTACTGTAACTCAAATATTTCGTAGCAGCGAGATTGAATGTGGCTGTATGAAGGCAGGTGGAATGTGGCTAAGGGATGCCCAGCGCCAATTTCTCCCTTGCTCCTTCATTTCTCAGGTAGAGAACTACATCTTTCCTCATGGAAAATGTGCAATTAATGTAACTTAACATTGAATTTTGCCACTTGGCCTAGAAAGTTGGTTCCATGTCCAACTTTTTAAACAATATATTTACTTCCTTAAAGCAAGATTCTGGCTATTTGTTTTTATTAGAAATTAATTAATTCCTTTATTACACTTGTGTTTAGAACAGCTGATTTTTGCAAAAGCTCACGAATGAATAATTTGAACATATACTTGTATTTTAATTATTTACTTTTTGTAAAAACAGGCACAAACTATGATGCATATTGGAACAATGCAGTAAAGCCAAGGAAATGCTACTGAAAATGATTAGGCTGATCTGGCTGGTGTGGCTCAGCAGATTGAACATTGGCCTGTGAACCAAGGGGTTGCTAGTTCGATTCCCAGTCATGGCACATGCCTGGGTTGCAGGCCAGGACCCAGTTGTGGGTGTGTGAGAGGCAACATTGATGTTTCTCTCCCTCTCTCCTTCCTTTCCCCTCTCTCTAAAAATCAAATAAATACATTTTTTAAAAAAGAAAATGATTAGGCTTCATACTGATAAAAATATACCCAGTTGCACATGTTCTTATTACCACAATGCTAATCTGAATTTTCACTTAGAGTTATGGACAGAATATTGCTAGAATAAATGTGTCAAAAAGAGCTTAGTATGCTTGCTGAGCCCAGCGTTGGTGTAGAGTGAGTCTGATCTCATTCCTGCAAGCTGCTCTAGGTAGTTACTTTTCCAACCATTGGCTGCAAGTTTTAATTCTCACTCTGCCTCTGGCCAGAACTTGGGTCTACCCTGAGTGTGTTTTGAATAATTTTTCTTTGCACCCACTGAGACAAAACTAGGATGCTCGGCTCCCATGATATTACCTGGAAGAGTTTGAAGGTACCGAAGCTTTCCCATTTAAAAGAGCAAGATACTAAGTCAGACAGAGAAAGACATATACCATATGATTTTACTTATATGTAGACTCTAAAATTCAAAATAAATGAACAAACAAAATAGACACAAACTTATTTACACAGACAACAAACTGATGGTGGCCAGATGGGAGAAGTTTGGGGGGATGGACAAAAAAAATAAAAGGGATGAAGAAGTACAAATTACCAGTTATAAAAATGGTCATGAGGGTCTAAAGTGCAGCATAGGGACTATGGTCAGAAATATTGTAATAGCTATGTATCAGGATAATCACCTCATAAGGTATATAAATATCGAATCACTATGTTGCACACCTGAAACTAATAGAATATTGCATGTCAACATAATTAAAAAGTAAATTGAAAAATAAAATCAAGAGCAGGACACCTGGGAAATCATAAATTGTGAGTGAAATTTAGGGGCTGGATCAGGCATCAGTATGGCACCAGAGCTCTCAGGCCCCCCTTTCATTTAAACTCCATGAATCCAAATGCAGATTGGAACAGGTCAATCCAAAAGATGGTTTGGTGGGACAAAAACAATGCGATCCTGCCTCAAGCGTTTAACACTGTGAGGAATGAGAGGTGAATTGGACATGGCATAATAATTTTATTTAGGAAAGGTGGCAGAATGTCAGGAATGTCTGATCTTGTAATGTGTTCCCTATGTCATTCTGCGGCCGATGATTGTTTTCATTAAAATCATCAGGGCGATTATGTGTCTGTGCTCCTCTGAGATCCAAAATTTTGGTCCCTCGACCTCTGTAGAGAAGGAGATTTAGAAAGACCATCAACTAAAAAAAAAAAAAGAAAAGCAAATGTGATTTCATTCATTTGCTGACTTGTGGGTTTAACCTTGGTCTAGTCCCAACTGTTGACAAATATGTTTACTAACATTATGCTAGCATTAAAACTCATTTTTAAAATGTTATTATAGAAAATTAGGTGACGATGATTACTGTTTTTTTAAAAAAACAACCAGAAATGTATGGCACCTGCGCTGTGCCAATTCTGCTTGCCTGTCACTCGTGTTTGCCTCCCTGCAGCCAGCCTGGCAGACCCCCGTGGCCAGGCGCGGGGCACGAGCCAGCCAGTGCCACACAGAGGGGAAGGCATCTGATGTGGGGATTGGCTGGAAGGGCTCCCTTTAGAAACTGCCCAGGCCATGTGCTTAGAGAAGAAAATAAAGCCGATTTAGTATTTACTATGCACTCCTTAGGGCAGGGGTGTCCAAACTTTTGGCTTCTCCGGGCCACGCTAGAAGAAGGAGAGCTGCCTTGGGCCACACATTAAATACACAGACACGAACGAAAACTGATGAGCAAAAACACAGGTCTGTGCATAATTTCCTGTGATATCCACCACCGCAGATAAGCAAAAAGTCCTCACATGATAACCCTGATTATGCAGGGGCTCTGTTGATAGTTTTTTAAAGTTGTCAAGCAAGTCCCAAGTTTGTGATCACTAATATAGAAAATGTACATATCTATGTAATAAAACTTGATATAAAACTCAGTAATAAAACTAAGTAATGTTTAAGTAAATTAACCATTGTGTGTTGGGCCACATTCATAGCCATCCTGGGCCACATGTGGCCCATAGGCCACGGGTTGTACACCCCTGTCTTAAAGCCTTCTGAAGACATTGTCAGTGGCCATTTTACTCCAGATAGTCACTGTCAGATAGCTATTTCATTTATTCTTACACAGATAAACGAAGATTTTAAAAATATTTTGAATTATCTATTCTATTTTATTTATTTTTCCATAGCTATTTATTTCCCTTGTATCCTCTTTCGCCTCTATCCACGCCCCTTGCTACCACCACCACCACACTGGTGCCCATGTCCGTGAGCCCTTTTTTTCTCAATCTCTCCACCCCTCTACACACACGTCACCTCGAGCTGTCATTTCTGCTCTCCGTTTATGAGTGTGTCTCTATTTTACTTATTAGTTCAGTTTAGTCATTAGATTCCACAAATTAGTGAAATCACATGGTACTTGTCTTTCTCTGACTGGCTTATGTCACTTAGCCTAATGTTCTCTAGGTCCATCCATACTGTTGCAAAGGGTAAAATGCCCTTCTTTTTATAGCTGAGCAGTATTCCATTGTGTAAATGTCCCATAGTTGTTTATCCACTCATCTATGGGTGGGCACTTGGGCTGTTGCCAAAGTTATGTTCATTGCAACATTAATTATAATAGCTAAGATTTGGAAGGATTCTTTTGGGGGAGGGGGGAACAGATAATAAAATACTTAAAATAGAAGAGTATCATAATGTGTATTTTTTCCTTTTTTTCAATGCCCTTCTTACTCAGTTTTATTATAACATATTGAGGGTATATAAGTCACTGTTCTCCAGAGAATCAGAACCAATAAAGTATTTACATATCCTAACATACATATGTACATATGCATATGGTATATATTATATAAGTAGACATATCAGTAGGTACATCGCATTAATATAGACATCTATCTATGCATCTCTCTACATATAAAAACTAGGTGCATTATAGGGAATTTGCTCATGCAGTTATGAAGGCACAGAAGTTCCACGACCTGCAATCTGCAAGCTGGAGACTCGGGAAAGCCAGTGGTGTCAATTCCAGCCTGAGCGCAGAGGCCTGAGAGCCAGCTGCACCTAAAGTGTAAGTCTATAGAGCGTTAATTTAAGCTGCTCCAGGAACTGCTACCTCTGTTTCCATTCTGATTGGCCAGGAGGCATGCATTGACCTTCAACTGACACTAGCCTCTTATCCAAATGAAGGTCTTAGATAGCAACCTGCAGAGTCACAAGCAAATGCCAGTTCCTATTGTGACTTCCCCAAAGGATCTTGTGATAAACAGTCTTCTCTGCCTCCTAGAGCCTGTATGCCTGTGTGGCCCTTAGATAAGACTCTTGTGAAGATGTCCAAAACTTCATACTTTTGGTTTGAAATGCACAGCCAGCCTTAGCCTAGGAATCCCAAAGCATTCCCAAACATGAACCCTAATAAAGGCATGTGCCCCAGGTCCTGTGTCTGTCTGTCTGCACTGTGTGTTAGGCTGTCCATGTGGCCTGTCAAGGCATGCCAGGTACTTCTTCTAGTACTTGTGAGGATGAACTTTTACATTTCACTTTCTTTTGAGGTCTGTTGTTGAACTGAGTCTCACCATTCAGTACCCTGTACTCCACTTTGACAAATGCATAACTAAGTCCCAATAAAAAGCAGGAGAAAACCTGAGTCCAGCAAAAGGAGTTAAGCAGAGATAATTTAGTCTAATCTTTTTCCATGTTTTATTGTTTGCTTTTTACTTTTATTTTGTTTTTGTTTTTAAATCAGTCCTTCTCACATTGGGGAGAAACACCTGCTTTATTCAGTCCATCAATTCAATGTTGATCTCACCTGGAAATACCTCATAGACAGACCCAGAAGTAATGTTTGAACACATCTGGCCATCTTGTATGGCAGTCAAGTTGACAGGTACAATTAACCCTCATAGAAGCTTTAGAAGGAATTCTATCACACCTTAGTTAAACTTAGAGATCTTCCAATAAACATTGATAACTCAATAGACACAAGAGGGGATCAATGGAAAAACCAAGGAAAGCCCTCCCTTCAGTCTGCACTGCAGACCAATAGTTTTCAAGTTCAGTAACAAAGTGATTTTCTCCATGGGGGTCAGGGTCATATACATTGCCCGTGAAAGACTGAGAGTCCAGAGGATGCAGGCAAGCTGTCATGTCCCTCATTCTTATCTCACTCAAGAATGCACATGAGAACACACTGAGTGAAATGCTGCTAACATTTATTAGCATTTTTAGAGTAAATGAATGTTAACAAACAGACTTTTAAAATTATTATTGGGAATCATGATTTAGTCACAACTGTCTTGCAGCTGGGGTTGGAAATCACTGAATATTCCCAATTTTTATAAATTCATGGTCCAACTACACCTTCATAATAGATACTGCAGGAGTGACTAGAAGTTAGGCACCGTGGGGCTGAGGTCATGTGTCAGAACTGTGAGGACCAGGACTGAACCATTCCCAAGTGTACAGGCCCTAGTGCTACAGCTGGGTGTCACTCTACTGTGGTCAGATCTGCAGTTATTCTCTACTCAATTTTAAGGTCCTCAATAACATACCTACTAGCTTGCTTGATGAACTTGGTAAGTTATTTAAACATCTTCAGTCTCAGTTGCCTGTTCTGAACGTGAGCCTGCTTGTATCTTCTTCAGAGAGATTTGTTAGTAGTAAAAGACATTACCCATGTAGAATCCTCATTATAGTTCTTAACACAGCCAGGTCTACTCTCGGCTTAGACATTTTCCCCTAAGATGTGTTCAGGGGCATGATGACTATGTTGTGATCAATGACAAATGACTCTAAGGAAGTAGACCAGGATTCTAGAAGAAAGCACCTATTATGTGCCAACACTCATGCAAGCTTGCTTTATACATGTCATCAAATCTAGCCCTGATCACAATTCTTCCCAATACATTTACTTTTTCCTATTTTATAAAAAAGACACTGAGGCCTGGGAGATTCAAATAACAGGCCAAGCAAAAATGTGGCATGGCTGGGATTGGAATCCAGACTTGTCCAAGTTCAAAACCTGGGCTCTCATCCTCATGGTGAGACAGTAAAGCAAATTCAGCTGGTTATTGCAAGGGACCTCTGGCAATACTCAGATGAGCTGCCCTAAAGAAAGGAGTATTATTATTATTATTGTTTTACTCTGGGATCACATCAGTGAATAACAATAAAAAACTCTTATGACAGAAGTCACAGAAGAAGATTAGAGTCACATGTTTAGTGAATATGATTTTTAAACAATGCCTACATTTGAAAAGAAGGCGCTAACAGAAATAAGTTCCTGCTACACACAGAGATGGTAATAACACTGCAAATCCGAGCACAGGTCAATAGGAGAGCCAGAGGGTCCCAACACACCAGTGTTGACTTAAAATAGCTCACATAAATCAGCAGTGGACCGCATCACTCAGCGTTTGGAGCACAGCACACAGGAGACAGGCAACTCTTAAGCCTTTCTCCATCCCTGAGTCCATAAAGGACCTTGATTAAGTGTGAGTCAAAGGAAGTACAATACTAATGAAATGTAAACAGAGTGACTATTTTTATTCTGTTTTGGAGAGGTGAGGTGGGACTGACAAGCTCCAATCCCAATCCCAACCACTCTCTTTCCTTACTGAAGGCTCACGGAATGAAAAGGTGGCTTTGTTGACAGGCCAACCTCCTCCCCCATCTCCGCAGTGGCTGGTGCAAGAAGGAAATGAGGGATGGTGTGTACACCCAGTGTAAACACTCTGGTCCCCGTGAGTCCCTAAGGCTAGGAGTTAATGCATTTCCAACCTTAAAATAGACTTAATCACCATATTTCAAATGATCCACATTGTGGTACTTATAAAAACCTCATCTCGTTAGGTCTTCATCTCTTCATTGCCTTCTTGTATTGTATTTTAACTCCATATTTGATTTAGGGACTATTTCTGATCAACCCCACTTTCTGTCTAGGGAATTTTGTCACATGGAATAGGAATCACATTTATTCCACATGAGTCATTGCAGGGGAGTGGCTAGAGCCATAGATTTTCCTCTTCCTTATTCCACATTCTGGATATTACATAGAAACGGGATTACTGCTGGGTTCATTTTGATCAAGTCATATAAATTCTCCCATGTTAAATGGCAGAACCCAGGGATGATTTTGATTTGTAATGTGCCAAGGACAGTTTTTGCAATTTGGTTAGCTTTGTACTTTTGATTTCCCATTTCTTATTTCCTGCTTTGTAACTATTAATTAAAATCATTCACTCTTAATACAAATAAATATTAGAAAAGTTGCAAACAGAATGCCAAGAATGCTCGCTTAAAGACTAGAAGGCAATACTCTAGCCTTTTGTATGCTATGGAAAATTGCTAATTTCCATAAGAAATTCAATTATTTTCTCTATAGTCATCCAGAGAGATGAAACTAGATGGAATAAAGTTCATTAAGACAATTTAGGTATTGTGCTAATAATTTAATTAAAATGAACACAAAATAAGAATCTAGCTTTTAATTTACTGATGGTGAGATTTCATTTTTCTGCTTGAGAGCTATCATATTCAAGACTCAGGTCTAACATACTTTTGTGATGGGAAAATTAAAGACATGGGAAGCTGCCATAATTCTATCCTTAGTTTTTAAAAGAACACTATAACTCAGAAAACATCTACTTTATATTCAAGTACAATGCTAATGGCTTATAGTTTCAGAGATTAAGAATGGCTAGGAAAAATATTACTCCCAGTTGTCCCTTTGTGTGTCAAGGGAAACAGAAAAATAAATTTATTCTAAAATAAGCAAACTTACTTTCATCTTTTCTCCACATGCTTCAGTCTTGTAACATTTGCTTTAGAATAAAGAACACTGTGTCACCAAATTGCTTACATCTTAAAATATTAAAATATTCTCTTTGAACTTACAAAAGACTGCGAAGTGCAAAATGCTTATTTATTGCTATTATATTGCAGTGTAAGAATTAACATAAAACATCTTGGTGTGGGAAGAGAGACAGGGCTCGTGCTTGAATCTGTATACTCACTTGCATCTATACTCACTGCCCGATGATGTCATCCAGCTTCGTGGCTGTATATGATGACAACTCTCAAATTAATATCTCTGGCCTAGACCTTTTCCTTGAACTCCAAACTCGTATATTCAACTGCCTATTCGACATCACCACTTGGAAAACTAATAGGCATATCAAATTTAACATGTTGAAACTGATTTCACCCCTTAAACTTGCTTTTCCCACAGTCTTTTCCATCTTGGTAAATAGGAACTCTAGCTCTCCAACTACTTTGATAAAAATCTTGGCTTCCTTGCCTCTTTCCTTTCTTTGCTTCTCTACACTTAATTTAGCAGCAACCTTGCGGGCTATCTTAAAGGTGAATTCAGAACCCATCAATGTCTCAACACCTTCTCTGCAGCCACCTTACTTAGTCCAAGACTTCATCATCTCTTGCATGCTTTACTGCAAAACCATCTTGCCTGTGCGTTCAGATTTCACTCTTGGTCTATTCTCAAAAAAAAAAAAAAAAAAGAGAGAGTAAGAGTGAGAAATAGAGCCAACATGACTCTTTTAAAAAATTTGCCTCTACTTAAGACGATCAGGGCAAGTCTCCTGAGTTTACAAAGATAAGAGCTCGATATGTAATAACATGCATGTAAAGCTCATGTATAACATGAAGATATCAAATGCACCATTGAGCATTTCTGTTACTGTCTCCACAGGAACTGTGCTCCTTGAGCCATCAAGCTGAACATTCTGACCTCTTGGCAGCACCATACTTCTCAAGTCACAGCCCACCTGGAGAAAGGGTGTGAAGGGTGCTTCCTATTCACAGCCAAGAACTGTAGATCCCATCGTGGTTCATCTAGAGTCACATGAGCAGCACAGATGAAATCAGTGCAATGGAATGAGCTGTGGTCCGTGTATAGGAAAGCCCCACGTACTGATTCTGAAGACCTGGATTCTTGCCCCGCTCTCCTACTTTCCATCTGGGTGTAGAACAAAGGTCACACAACTCACCTGTGTCTTGAATCTCACATGGGGAAAATAGCAGGTAATTTTTCAAGTTCTCTTTTAGTCTAAGATTCTAAGTATTATTCTGAAACCATACTTATAGAAGGATAGGGAAGGCATAGGGTGGCTTGAGGTGATCTGCATAAGACAATGTACATCTGGAAATCTTTATTTATTAGGAAAACCAAGTAAGGTCAAGACAATAATTATTAAGGTTTACTGTCTATTGGGTCTAAACTCAGCTCATCACTGTAGTCACTTGGTTCTTTCTTCATCTACCAGTATATCTTAAAGCATTTACCCCATTAGCAATAGCTGACATTTATTTGTTTCTTAAAGCAAAAACTCAAGCCGCACTCTATTTCCTCACAAAATGATCAGTGTTCCCTAATGTAATTAGTTCTCTGTGGTCTTAGAAAAGATTGGTATTGAAAATGAGCATGTGTGAGCTTTGACAAGTCCTCCCCACTAATGCGTTGGCATGCAGAAATCTGAGGATTCTAGGCAAGGCAAGACCAACTGTGTGGTATTCAGAGAGCCTCATGAGTCAAAAAGCCTCCAGGCCACCATGCCTTTCCTTTTGAGATAGAACCTATCTAAAATTTTCAGAATTGCAATAGCCTTAAGTGAATTTACTGAGCAGTAAAAGACACACTGATCTCCATAGCACTTTCTCACAAGAGAACTTACTGGCAAATGATTGAGTAGCTTGAATTGTTGACCCAAGCTCTTCCCTGAGCCCGATAATCATGAGGAATTGCCGATTCTCTTAATGCAGCAGCCATTTGGTTATTACAGATATACTTCATCATTCCTGTCAGTGCACATAAATTTTAAATAAAGTGCAATAGAAAAGGGAGCGGAAGCATGGGAAGAAGTCCCATGTTATAAGCAAGGCACGAGGTCTTCTCACTACTGGTCCAATCTCTGTGAGACACAGTCGGCCCGGTAGACACATGCGCACAGCATTGCTGTATGTGAAGCCAGCCTGCTTCATCCACAATGCTCATGACAATGACAGAGGACTTCCCACTTGAACCCCTCCAGCCATTGGTCTCTGTTTACATAGTGAACTCTTCATCACTGGCTGAAGTTCTTTGGTTATAATACACAGGTCTTCCATGGTGGTGACAGGGAATGCTGAGAGCCACGTTCTGAAGTAACCAACACCTGGTGGTGGTGTTAGTGAGTGTGAACTCCAGATAGAACCCCTGAGTTCTGCTTAAAGGGGAATCCTGATCCAGACTACATTGACTGTGCACCTTGGGGAATAAAATTGACTTGGGGAAGAAGAGGATATTCTTGCTGTGTCTTGTCAAGAGTGTTGAGTTACATTAAGTGGTAATGAAAAGATATGTGATTTAATATACACCCCAGTCCAAGAAAGTAGAACATTGTTAATTATATTGCTGATCATTAAGTCTTTAAACCTCAGAGCTATGAAGTATAAGGGCCTGGCACTAATTTTGTGATTAATTATATTAAATACAGAAAATAAAAGGATAAATTCTGGAGCCTGGATACTTGGGTTCAAATGTTGCCTCACCACTTACTAGCTTTATTGTCTTGGTCATATATTAATTAAATCTCTTGTCTCTCTGCTCCCACACTGTAAAAAATGTGAAGAAATAGTAATCTGTAATTCATAGAGTTGTTGTGAAAACTAAACAAGGTAATAAAAAATTCTTAGAACTATGTGTGGAGTGTCCCTAATAACTGCTCATGTTATTAAATATGTGCATCATTCATAAACAAAACATATATTTTTAAAGTATAATTATGTCTTAGTATTATCATTGTACATTAAACTTGCCTCTAAATCTGTCATCAGCAGGGAAGCACTGGCCAGTTGAGAGTGCATTTCTGCTTAATGAGAGAGCCCTATGCCTCTGTATAAACTTGCATTTTACTAGAAGAGCCACCGGTGGTGGTGGCCTGGGGCAGTCAGGATCTGAGGTCCACCCCGTCTTGGGTTCTCAGGAGCAGAAGTGGCGTTCTTCCCGGTTGCCTTTTGCCCAGCATCTGTTCACAGAGAGGGGGGCAGATGTATGAGACACATAGCTCAGCACTGAGTGCAGATGGGAGATTCCCCAGAGAAGTTTTAAAAACCTATTTTCTTTGGAGTCAGGCCTTCTAAACCTGACTTCGTTTTTCCAGCTGCATCTACAAGGGTGTGTGCTGGCGTGATTCCCTTCAGACCTTCACCCCTTTCCTGGGAGTAGCAGGCGGGCCAGAGCTCACATTCTTCACCCTGTCTTGCAAAGATGCATTTGGGGGAAAATTGTTTTTCTTTGGCTCTTTACTGTTTTGGTTTTTACCATAAGTTCTCTTCCCGGGGTCTGTGTTAAAAGGGAAGCTGAGTTAGATTTTAGGAGCTGTACTGATGATGTGCTTTCAAAGGAGCAACAAGATGTCTGGGGCTTTACTTAGAGAACGGCAGCATCCACCAGCCAGCTTCACCAAGAGCCTGGACATTAGCATTTTTCTAACAACAAGCTAGGAAAACCATCAGAACTCCAGAGGAAATACACAGTCATTCGAACGTAAAAATCCGCAGTTAATTCCACACAGTCAAATTTCTGAGGTCTTTCTTCAGCAACGAGGAAATATAAAGCACATGAAATGAGAGTAAATATTGTGATAAGATAAATGGTAATTCCTTAATGAAAAACAATTCACAATCACCCCCTTTTTTCTTTAAAGAGCAAAACAAGAAAGATAATATTTTAGGGCTGTTTTTCAAAAAGTCTCTTTGTTACAAGGCCAATTTTGTGTAAATGTCTGTTAATACGAGCTTTTATCACGCAAAATCCCAAGGTGCCTTCGGTCCATTATCTACAGGCTAGAAATAAAAACCTCATGTCACTGATACCAAACATCTGTTTTTAGGGAACTGCACTGTAAAAATCCCATATTTCTATTGCCTTGTCTTTTAAACAATCTCAAAATCCTTTGTATGACATAACACTTATTTATTCATTCCTCAAATGTTCCGTGGCTGCCTATTAAGTGCTCTTAGTCAATGTCATAGCTGGAGTGGCAAAACACACATCTGACCCTCAAAAATTGAGAGAGTGAAGGGAGAGCACCATTCTTATGACACTTTTTACTTAAATATTTAATAATCTCTGCTGTAGCATTAACTCATTAAAGTTGAGATGCATATATAATTCCAACCATTTCATTGGCATCTAATACAGTGCTTGCAAATAATAATGCTCAATTTATGCTGGTTAGCACAGCATTACAGAAAATAGTTTATTTGACAATTGTTTGTTTCTTCAAAGGCGTGTATACAGTAATAACACAGCAATTTTGATCAAAGGCAGTTTTTTTACGTCTTCCAGTTTCTCTGAAACTTTATTCAGGCACACGTGGAGACAATCCTCCCTGCTCCAGAATAAAAACTCCCGCAGACCCCAGCCGTTTGTCTCGGTATTCTTAGGAACTGTCAACACTCGAAGTCATAGACAGAGTATCAGAGCAGTAGTGAGACTGTCCAGTCAAAGATAAGAGTGAAAACTTGAACTTGACTTGGGGTTCTTTCTCTGTCAAGGTCAGAACTGATTCACTCTGAGTCTGAGGCCACAGATGACCCCTCCCCCTTCTTCTCCCTGTTTACCCCTGCCTCCCTTGCTAATTGCTGTTGGGTCTCTCTAAGTTTGCGTCTGTGTTGAGGGATCAGGGGAGCGAGGTAAGGGTATCCAGCTCGACCGGCCATGTTTCAACATCTCTGGGCGGTGGAGATTTGTAATGCTGTCTTTCACTGTTTCCCACGGCACTGTGTAGCACATTGAGCAGTTTCCTGCAAAGTCTGTCTCTACTGTAGCTCTTTTTTCTCAGTTCTGACCTTCTGAGGTACACTTCCAGCTGCTTTCTGCTGTCTCCCTCTTGCCCTCTAAGAGGGTCTATGGCAAGATACAGAGAGACTTCCATACCAGCTCCTTCAGGAGTGGGGCCTTCATCCGACATCAAATGAACAAGAAACTCACTGCTGCCTTGACTCTGCAGGGGGTGGAGGGAAGATTTCCTCTGCCCTCTTAAGTTCTATGACTAGGGTCTCTGAATTAAACTGACTAAAGGCAGATTAAAAGAGAAAAAAACACTTAAAATTGATATTTTATATGGTATTACAGGTTACATAAGAAGAAGGAAAAACTCCAAAAAAGTGATTAGATTTGAGGTCTCATGTATAATTTTAACAAAAAGTGATTACTCGTGGAGACATGACAAGACAAAGGAAAAGGAGGAGTAAACTATGGGAAAGCAACTAAAATATATGGGGGAAGCAAATAGAAGGTATGGGCCATTTTAATGGGGTTCGTTTGTAAAGACTCATTTCAGCAACCACGCCTAACTACGGTTATAAGAATGCTTTTCCCTTTCTGGTCCAGGGAAGGCCCACGTCTCATGGGAAATTTATACCCTGCTTTTAAGTAGAAAGGGGGAAGGCAGAAAGCCTTCCTTCACCTGCTGTTCTCAACTGCCTTCTAATTAAAATAATAATTATGTCAAACTTGCATATTTGGGGGTGGTATGTGTTGTTCCCCTTCAAAAGACTCCTAAGGGGCAATAGTCCCTGGACCACACCATTCTCGTGAGGTGTTCACACCAAATTAGGAATCTGGGTATCTCTTGTGAGTTCCTGTTTGCGGATGACCCTTCAGTTTCCTGGTGGAAGTCAAAACCGTGTTCACAGTGTGTTTTAGCTTTCTTATAAGATCTGCACAATGACTTCTGTGTCTTTTCCATGCAGGAAATGCATTTTGAAGCTTTCTGATTGTTCCTGTTGAAATCTCCCCTCTTCTCCCCACCGTACACACACTTTCAGGCGCACACGTATACACACACCGAGAGGAATTAGAAAGTAGCAGGGTCTTCTCCATTGCAAAGGGGAAGTGCTCACAACACACCAGTAGTTCTCTCCTAAGAAATCTTTCTCCTAATGGCCAGATCCTTTTTATATTCTTTATCAACTGCGGGGGGGTGCAGGTGTGGTAGGACAGTTTCCACCTTACACTGATTGGGAGAGCTTCATTTTGCGCATCCAGACAAACCGAGGCAGAAGGTTCAGATTTAAGATCCCAGCTGTGGAACCAACGCAGCCTTCACCAGTTCCCTGGTTTGCTTTCTCTGAGTTCCTGGGTGTACAATGAACAGTTTGGCCTTGTATAGCTGTAAGGAAGAAGTATTCTAAATAACAATTATCAATTACAACATGCTCTAGTGTGACAAGGGAGAGTAATATCAATTAGTTTCTCTTGCCCCTGAAAAGAGTGACTGTGAAAAGTCTTTTGGGCTTGATGATAACGGCCTGTAGAGGACCAATAGAAGCATTCCCTCTTGTTCACAGGCTGAGAATCACCCAGAACAGGGTAGGCAAATTGTACTCTGTGAGCCAAATCTGACCCTCCACTAGCGTATTTAAATAAAGTTTCACTGGCACACACATATGCTCATTTGTTCATGTATTGTCCATAGATTCTTTTTGAGATTCATTTATTTTTATTGTATTTTTCCATTTCTATTTAGTCCCTTTGTACCCCTCCCCCCAATCACCATACTGTTGTCTATGTCCATGAGTCCTTTTGTCTTTTTGCTCAGGTCCTCCACCCCTTAACTGTCAGCCTGCTCTCTATTTATGAGTCTGTCTCTGTTTTGCTTGTTAGTTGTTTGTTCATTAGATTCCACATGTGATGGAAATCATATGGTATTTGTCTTTCTCTGATTGGCTTATTTCTCTTAGTATGTTTTCTAGTTCCACTCATGCTGTCAAAAAGGGTAAACTTTTCTCTTTTTTATGGCCAAGTAGTATTCCATTGTGTAAATATCCCATAGTTGTTTTATCCACACATCCACTGATGGACACTTGGACTGTTTCCATATCTTGGCAATTATAAATAATGCTGCAATGAACACAGGGGTGCTCAGGTTCTTTCACATTAGTGTTTTAGGTTCCTTTGGATATATTCCCAGAAGTAGGATTATTGGGTCAAAAGGCAGATCCATTTTTAATTTTTTGAGATATCTCTATCCTGTTTTCCACAGTGGCTGCACCAGTCTGCATTCCCACCAACAGTGCAAAAGGGTTCCCCTCTCTCCATATCCTCACCAGCACTTGTTATTTGTTGATTTGTTGATGATAGCTATTCTGGCAGCTGGGAAATAATATCTCATTGTGGTTTTAATTTGCATTTTTCTCATGACTAGTGACACTGAGTGTCTTTACATATGTCTATTGGCCATCTGTATGTCTTCTTTAGAGAACTGTTTATTCATTTTTTAATTGGGATGTTTGGTTTTTTAGTGTTGAGTTTTGTAAGTTATTTATAAATTTTGGATATTAATCCCTGATCAGATGTATTGGTGAATATTTTCTCCCATTCTGTGGGCTGTATTTTTTATTTCATTGATGTTTTCCTGCACTGTTATTTTATAGAATATAAATCACCAGACATGAGAAACAAAAGAATAAATGAACAAATGAGACTACCGGTCTATAGTTTCTTTAGTGCTAAAATAGCAAGGTTGAGTAGTTGCAAGAAAAATCATACGACCTAAAATATTTCTTAGCTATGCCTACAAAGGAAATATTTGTGACCTCTGATTAAGGACTCCCAAGTCAATTATTATGTTAAATATACAGAAAGCACATTCCTATGGATTTCTCTGCTTCCATAAAATAAAATAAGAAAATAAATATAAGTTAAAAAAGACAAAAACCCTATTTCATTTTAATTGCATTGGGCAGCAAATGCAGCAAATTGCATTTGCTGAGCAGCAAGATGTCTTGCTGTTGCTTCCAATGTGAAATCTGTTTCACTTGAATTTTCCTGGGTTACAGTGTTTCTGGATTGCTTTGGGTCATAACTCTTTTTTCCTTTTGGAAACTATAGGTATTTTTTTAACTTCACCATTTATTTAACTAATGTTTGAAGGCCCATCACAAGGCAGACACTGGGTTAAGTGTTAGTAATGTGACATGAAGCAGACCAAGTGACGCGCTCACTCGTGGGTCCTGGGATCTGGCGGAGGGTGGATCAGTGAGTGGGCACTTACAAAACCCTGGCTACAGTTCCGGAACCCAGGACATGGTCAAGCACAGGATGTTAAGCAGCTGATGGAAGTGGCGCTGATGTGATTTTGTGGGGTTGCATGGGGAGCACCCAGGAAACTGTATGAGAAGAAACAGTACCAAATATGAGCAATGATGGCAGAGGAGAGGTTAGGCAGTCATGGAGGAATCAGGAAAAGAAAAGCTATTTTCAGGCAGAGGAAACGAAAAGCTCAGATGCCTGAAGAAAATAATGCCACAGAAAACTCAAGAACTAGAATCACCGTGCTTACCAAACATTCCACTTCATTTAACATAATACATAGAAAATAATGACATTTGTATGTCATTGTATTAATCAGAGTTCTTTGGAGAAACAGGACTAGTAGGATATATAAAGAGAAATATATATATATATATACATATATATATATATATGAGAGAAATATTGGTATGAGGAATTGGCTCATGTGAGTATGGAATCTGGCAAGTCATAAGTGTGCAGGGTAGAGACCTAGGCAAGCTGGCATTCCAGCTTGAGTCTGAAGGCTGTCTTTTATAGAACCAGGAAGAGCTGATACTGCAGTTGTTACCAGACTGAAGGTGTCCTTTGCCTGTGCACTTCAAAATCCAATATGACACAAGCAAGATTTTACCACCAAGAAAGTAAGGGCTGTATTAGTTGGGGAAGTGGCCCACCCTTGGAGTCACAGGTGAGCTGACGCTCAAGGACCTGGTTCTCTGATGGCTTCTAAGGGATAGTTATATAAGGGAAAAAGCCATTCATCATGGTGACTAAGGGAGTTAGGGTTGTAGTCTCTATTGATTGGTTGGTGCTACAGTAGAGGTTCGTGCATTCGGTCCTGATGTCAGCCATGGCATTGCTTCTTTTGGTGTTGCTGCTTTTCTCAGTCTGGAGTTGAAACACAACTGAAGCGTAGATATTATCTTTAGTTTAATTGAAAATCTGTCTCTGTGGTCAATAGACTCAAGACTTTGTTTCTAAGATTGCTTGAAGCTGCCCAAGGCCTTCATTGTCCTAAGGGTTTAACGGTGAAGGGAGTAGACATGCAAGGGAGGATACAGGTGAGTCAGGGTGCTTTGAGTCTAAAGGAAACAGGGGAAAAGTCAGGTTTTTATATGGGATTTCTGCCTGGTTACACAATGAAGTCCAAAAGCATTCTGCTGGAGAGTACTCTCTCTTGCTAGGAAGAAGCCACTCTTTTCGGTCTATTCAAGTTTTCAAGTGATTCAATGAGGCTCACCCAGATTGTGGAGAGCAATCTGCTTAACTTAAACTCTAGTGATTTAAATGTTCATCTCATCCAAAAAGACTCTCACAGAAACACCCAGAATAAGATGTACCAAATAGCTGACATGCTGTGGCCCAGTGAAATTCACATACGAAATTAACCATCGTAGTTACCATGAAGCAAAGTCAAAGAAGTCATCTGTAGCCTGGGCCACTAGGTTAGGAGAGCACGTGTATTTTAGCACATCTGCAATTCTCCTGTCACATTACAAAGGGCCTTGTAAGCCATGCTGAATGATTTGCATTATATTCAGAGAAAATTGCAGACTCATTAAAGGGTTTTGTTCTCTGAACTTTCATGATTTGTTTAGACTCAGCTTGTAGCAGAAGAGTATGACTATATGAGTACATTTGGTGAAGGAAGATACACTACCACCAAGAAAATGTATTTTTAAAAGTGTTTAGCACGTATGTCTCTGTGTGCTTTGTCAATCTCATTTACACTCCAGTGCACTGCCTCCCTAGAGACAGAAGAAAATGAAAGTATATTTATTATCAACTACTTGCTTGCCATTTCGAAGTCATTAAACCACATTATCACCCAGTCATCCAGATACTGTTATTCCCATTTTTGGAGATGAGGAAAGAGGCTCAGAAAGTTTAAATAATTTTTCCAGAGCTGCAAATCTGGAAAGTTGCAGAACCAGTCTCTGAATGTGTGTGTGCATTGACCAGGTAGAGAGGAAGGCAAGAGTGTGTTCTAAGGAATGAAGGCAGCACTACCCAGGACCGGTGATGAAAGTTCAGGGAATGGTAAGTTTGTTTTAACTTTAGATCTGTATACTCTACACTTTAGACAAAGTATGAATGGGTGTTGTGTGATAGTTGGATTTTGTGTTGAAATAGATTTGGAAAATGGGGAATGGGATTAAATTTACCTTTAAAAAAATTAAGACCCCTGTGAGAATCCTGATGCATTTTTCAGTCTTTAAAATATTGAGTTTATAGTGTTCCAAAAACCTGTGTAACCGCTATGCACTGGGGTAGCACCACATGAGGTAATGATGCCCTGGCGCCTTTGGGAAAGAGCTGCTTTGGAGCATAGGGAGACAGTACAGTGGGTCTGCCACTCACCGATCCTGGTAGTCAGGGAAAGTGGGGCATCGTTCGGGTCACCTTATTGTGATCAGTTTCCAATGAATAAAAAAAATGATTTTATTTTTGTTTTTCAAATTCTAGCATCTTAGCTCCTACCCTATGCAACAGCATGGAAGGAACTGGAAAGCATTATGCTAAGTGAAATAAGCCAGGTAGTAAAGGACAAATTCCATATGATCTCACCTTTAACAGGAATCTAAGCAACTAAACAAACAAGCAAGCAAAATATAGTCAAAGACATTGAAATAGAAAAGAGGATGACAGTCTCCAGAGGGGGGAGGGGAGGGAATCTCAGGGAAAAAGGGAGGGGATTATAGGAACAAGTATAAAGGACACATGGACAAAAACTAAGGGGGGTGGAAATGGGAGGGAGGTGGGGAGCACTGGGGGATGGTCTGGGATGGGAGTAAAAGACAGAAAACTGTACTGAAAAACAATAAAAAAACAATAAAAAAAAAAATAAAAAATCAATTCCGCCCTCCTTCAAGGGCTCCTTCAAAAAAAAATAAAAAATAAAAATATTCCATATGCATTTGAAAAAAAAATTCTAGCATCTTAATATGAAAATTTCCAAATATTTAAAATTATTATTTTTTATAAATAAAAAAGTTATTTATACCATCCATATTACCAACCATCTAGATCTCCAATCAGTGTTTTTGTGTATTTTATTTTACAGCTATCTATATATCCATCTCTCAATCTATTCATCTAACTTTTTATTTGCTTTTTGGGGTGGGAGTGGCTAGGGTAGACAGAGATGATGGTGTATTTCCATTTGATCATGTTAATTTTGAGGTCTTTGTAGAATACTCAGATGTTGAAAATCAGAGGCCAGAGACAAATACAGTTATGAAAGGTGTAGGGCAACATAGGGCGTTGGAACCATAGGAAAACAAGACATTTAACAGGGATAATATATAAAAATACTCAGAAGACAGTTGGAAACAGAACATAGGAAAAATTCAACTTTACAGATGAGCAGGAAGAAAAGAATAAAAAATTACATTACTCAGGTTAGAGTAAATGCTACTAATAAAATATTAGCTTAACACAATAGGTGTTAAATTCTTATTCATGATGTGACTCAATGCAGGCCAAGAGAGAGAAAGCTTGACAAGGTCTCTCAGAAACTTCTCCTTTCTTCTTGTGGCCTTGCCCTCTTTTATGTCATTGGAGATCTCTCCATTTGGCTTTTAATAGAAAAGAGAGTAGAAATTGCATATAGGCAGATTTTATAAATGAAGTCTAGCCATGGCTCACATAACTTCCAGTCACTTGTAGTGTGAAAACTCATCATGCGGCCACATGTAATTGCAGGGGCCCGACAGTGGTCTACATGTGTGCCCAGAAAGAAGAGATGCACTTAATTATTGTGCAGTTCTAGCAATCTCTGTCACAAGAAAGAATGGTCAGAGGGGAAGGAGGACAAAAACTGGCAGTAAGCACAATTCCTGCGCTTGAGGAAGTCACAGTTTAGTCCAGGGAGGAGAGAGAAAAATGCCTGATGACCAGAACCTGGGAGGCAGCAGTCCCTGGGCTGCATCCAGAGCGCTGAGACCTCCCAGAGGAGAGGGGCACACAGCACTCTAGAAAGGGCAAGGCTGGAACTTGGACTTGAAATACGAGCAGATGCTTCACTAGGTGTTCTATGCTCTTCAGGAAATAAAGTGAATATATAATCAAGGACCTAGTTCAGGCAATATATTTGTGCCACTTTGTGCCAGGATGATTTTTTAGAGAGTTTGACATTTTGTGATTACGACACCTTCCCTTTACCAGAACTTACGGAGAAGAGCAAGACTTGAGATGAAGGAAAACAAACAAACAAACAAAAAAATCGGCCTTTATTTACCTAATAACCAACAGAGAATAAGCTTAGGTGTTTGTATTAGCCTTCTGCCTCCCAACTACAACAATTTGGGGCCTTGGTCATGAATGTATAAAGCACTCATCACCTTGAAAGAGGACTGCAGAAGGGGAGCAGGCTGAACAGATTAAGTCCAAAAGAAAAGGACTCCACAACAGGGCACAGAGGAATAAAGGAGACGTATGGCGACCGGCTGAGGCGCTTTGTGGAGTGAGGCCCACGGCACACAGAGGGGATGAAGTCACACAGAGGACTGCAAAGAAAACTGGGGCATGAAAAAAAAAGTTATAGAAACAGCAGCATAACCAGAAAAGCATTCTAAAGTGCTTTATGAGTGAAATAGGAGAGGCAGGATTGGAGTCCTTGTGCTCTCCCCGAAGAGGTGGTGAGAGTAGCTAAGCCAGGCCAGCCAGGATGCTGGGGCCTCCACACCCTGAACTGACTGTGCCTATGAGTGCACCTTTGACCTCCGCGCTGGGAATCTGGTGTCCCAGAGAGGGAGGCCTTCTTAATGATTGCTCTCAAATTCACGGGAACTGAACAGGAAGAAATTTTTCTTGGCATTCCCTAATACTTTCTCACTTTCTGGCAGATTTTTCCACCAGAATAGCACAGAAGGAAGGGAGCAGAGGAAGTCTCGCATGCATTTGTATTTCGCAGATGCCTACTTATACAAAACCTTGGAGCAAAAAGCATCCAGCATAGGAGCTGCAAGAAGAGGGTATGTTCAAGTTCAGTTATTCTCACTGGGAAGGAGGAAGTTTTCTATCTGGCTTCAGATCTGTGTGTATGTGTGTGCTTAATTGTGTGTGCTCTCTAAAATGGTTTATTAAATACAGATGCTTCTCAACTTACAGTGGGTTACTGCACGATAAACCCATCTTAAACTGAGAATACTGTTAAGTTGAAAATGTATGTTATGCACCTAACCTACCAAATATCATAGCTCAGCCTCCCTTGACCATGCTCAGAACGCTTACACAAGCCTGCAGTTGTACAAAGTCATCTAAAACCAGGAATACGCTGTATGGCATTGGTCATTTACCCTTGTGATTGGGAGGCTGACTGGGAGCTGCACTGGCTGCTGCTCTCCAGCATCATAAAGAGTATTGTACCAAATATCACCAGCCCAGGACAAGATTGAAATTCAAAATTCAAAGTTAGGTTTCTACTGAATGTGTATCGCTTTCATAACACACAAAGTGAAAAAATTGTAAGTTGAACCATTGTGAGGGGCCATTGTATTTGTTGACTGAAAACAAATATTTGGTTAGCCTATATATTGCATAAAGGTATTTCAAAGAAGAAATGGATATAGCTGCTAAACAAATACACACACAAATAAAGGGTGACAGGTTTTGTCTCTCTAGTTTTAAAACTTGTTAGTCATCCAAACACAGATCAACTCCATCTTTCTTTCCTTTCTCTCATGACAACCTTGAGGACTAAATCACACTTCTTGCTCCAAGAATTACCGTATGGGGCCAAAGAGCCCTCTGATACAGTAGGTTTCAGTCATGGAACTTGATCACCATCAGCATTAGGACAACAGCATGCAGAAATGCAAGAGATAAATGTTGGGCAGAACTGAGATGTTCAAGTCTGTACATCAGTAACAGAAGCCCAACCCTTGGAGCTGTAAATGCTGATACTCTGTGACTATGATGGATGCTACCAATTACCTAGGAAAGTTCCTAGTATCTTGGGTTGTGAATCAGTGGTTGCTTTTATTTCCCAATGTGTTTCAGACCACTTCCTATGTAAAGACCACAGGTGGGATGATTATGGAAATAGACACTGTTTTAGAGCTGGAAGGTTCCTAGAAATAAGAGAAGCCTTGGTCTTCACTTAGCAGAACATTACTGAAGTCCAGAAAACAGTACCGCTGCATCCAGTATCCTGAGCCTGTTTCTGGCCCAGCCAGGGACAAAGCATATGTGTACGGACATCTAGTCTAGGCTTGTTTCTATGGGGTACCTCTTCCGGGACGAGCAATGACTCTTGTTCACCAAAGGAAAAAAGTCCAAATTCTGGCTGGTACGTTGGCTCTTCAAGGTCTGCTGAAAACCGCCTCCTTCTCTAGCATTATTTCTGCTTGTTCTACCTTCCCGCTCCCACCACCTTCTTTGTCCAAGTACATTTAACTCCAGCCACTTCCAACTTCCCATAATTCCCTTCAAACACCACGAGTGAGTTATTGCCCTTACTCATAACCCATGCTGAATTCTTCTCTGTTCAGCTTTTAATACTCAGATGACACCTTTCCTCCTCCACTAAGCCTTCCCACCTCATGCTGAGTCACTTCTCCCGGTATTCTCAATACACAGCTCAAAGCAGCCATTCAGTAGTTAACAGTTGGAACAATTTTTAAAAAATTATTAGTCTCCCTCCTTAAAGACCAAGGTCTTGTCTAACTCATGTGTTTTATTGTCCTCCTCCATCCTTCCTGCCCCCAGAATTTGGCACAGGCTATGATGAGACGGGGTAAAATCTCAGTAAATATTAAAGGAAGAAATGAACAAGCAAACCAACTAGACTGTGAATTGACAAAAAGAAGTATCGTTGGTTAAAAACTTTTATAATCTATAACCCATAATGACATAGAGGAAGTTCCTGTGGCCTGAGTGACTGACTATGCAAAGCTTAGGCTACTATGGCCCAGTTGAAAGTTTTGATATCTTCTTTGTGGTTAACAGCACAGACCTTGTAATCAAACTTCCTTGGTTCAAAGCCCAGTTCGGCTACTTATTAGCTAGTGTGTGAGAGTTCACAGGTTACTTATCTTTTATGGGTCTCAGATGCCTTTTCTATAAATTGACAATAATAATAGTATCTAACTCTCAGGGATTTTATAAAGAGTATATATATTCACTTAGAACAAACAATTGGCAAGTACTACATAAAAGTATTTTTCTTCTTTTTCCTTTTTCCCTTTTTATTCTTCATATAACAAAAGCCATTCCTAAGTATAATAAATGAGAGGAGGGAGAAACCAAGAAATGTAAGAAAATACAGCAAATGTCATAGACTGATGATTAGGAAGAATGTTAGTGGTTAAGTGTGCAGAAAAGATATACTATTTTGGGGGTATCTACAATATGGTGGTTACTAGACTAAGCTATTCATAAAACTTGGTAGAACACTGAAAAATAGACATTATTATCCTCATGTCACAAGTCAGAGAATGTGGTCAGAGAAGACACTTGTCCAAGGTTGCGCAGCTGGTAAAATTTAGAGTTGAGATGTATCATGTGGTCACTGGTAAAGACGTAGTCTTTGGAGCCAGACCCCTGACTTCAAAGCTGTGCCTGACACCCATGGCTGTGTGATCCTGGGCAACTTGCTCTACTTTACTTTTCAGTCTCTGTTTTCTCATCGGTAAAATGGGTATAATATTACCTGTGCATGGAGAGTTGTTAGGGGATTATATGAATTAATATATGTAAAGTGTGAGAAACAGAGACCTGCATGTGTGGTTTTTCCTACTCCAGTTCAGTAAGGCGCCACTGGTTAAACTGATCTGCGATGAAGTTACTCAGAGTTCCTGAGAAGCTGTCTTTCTGTATTTCTTCTATCCAGTGAAATGAACTATTGTACGAAATCTATAGATAATTAAAATAAATAAAAGAAGAAAGGAAACTGATTCTTGTGACCTGTACTTAAAGCAAAACTCAAATCCATCCCTTCTTGAAAGGCTGGGATTAGCTAAACTTGTGAATGCATCATGTCTCCCAGATGTAACATTAGATAGAAATGCATGTTTTGGAATTCACAATTACCTGATGGCCAAGGACATGTATTTCTGGTTTTCGTGAGACTCTGATTCTCTTTGATGGATAGGAGAAAGCATTCAGAGTAACTATGTAAAGGCTATTTGTCCTTATAACTATGTCCATTTAATTTGCTAGATAGAGCATGTAAGTGCGGAATAAAAGCTGCCATTTCCAGAAAAAAAGAGGCTTTCACAGGTCTGTTAGATAACCGTCATTCAACAGCAAGCAAGGTCTAGGCCAAGTGCTTATTATGCACATAGAACAGCAATTGTTGAGAATGACTTTTGCTTAGGGTCATCGCATTTGGCTCCATAGATCAACAGGTGCAGAAGAGAATGCAGACCACGGTACCAATAGGCAAGTAACTGTCTCTGTAGTATGTACTCAATTCAATCAAGGCAGAGACAGGGCTTCCTGAACAGATCATTTCCATCCCCACTACCCACCTCACTAAACTTTTTTTTAAAGATTTTATTTATTTATCTTTAGAGGGGAAGGGAAGGAGAGAAGGGGAGAAATATCAATGTATGGTTGCTTCTCGTGCGTCCCCTGCTGGGAACTGGCTTGCAACCCAGGCATGTGCCCTGACTGGGAATCGAACCTTGATCCTCTGATTCGCAGGCCTGCACTCAATCCACTGAGCTACACCAGCCAGGGCCCCACCTCACTAAACTTGATTCATGACACATACAGACTCTAATGCACTCTATGAAGGATGAAGTAATTGCATTTAATTAGTGCTTATTAAAAACTTCTGCTTGGAATAACTTGAACAACACAATAAATAACTATAGTATTAGATTGTAACCCAAAGAATAAATTATCTATGAATTCATATTGATATAAATTTATAACTGAACAAGTAAACAAAGGAGAAGCAACAACTGTGCTTTACAGGAAACTTCTAATAAGTAACTATGGAAATGTTAAATTAGAAAATCACTGTTAGAATGCCACAGTGATAATTTCCACAGATAACTACCAATCAATGCTGAAATGAGTGCACAGATGTTTAAGCAGA
>PVKM010004398.1:0-52372 GCA_004027735.1 Carollia perspicillata
AAACATCAAATGCAGTTGGCATGTTATGTCAGCCTGACACACTGATTAATGTACACTGAGTTTTATATTCTTCCCATATGAAGAAAATCATGTAAGTTGACTTTTTTTTGTAGTTTTTAATGGGGGCACGGATTTAGTCTTGTTAGATGGCTGGTGTGATTTCAGGCAACCAATTTGCAAAAGAAAGCAACCTCATTTTTATGAGCTTCAGTGGCAGAGAAAAGAAACTAGCATTGTGCTGTTTTAGTGCTGTTAGTGGAACTGGTCCCGCTATGATGCAAAGGTTGGGAGTGCAGAGAAGGAAGAACCTTTGTGGGGAGTGCTTTGCCATCATCCACCAGGCTGGGAGAAGTTATGCAGGAGGCATTGTCACCAGGAAATGTCATTGGACTTTGTCCATTGTACTGGAATCTTCTGGGTGAAGTCTAGGTGAGGAAGAGCAGAAGAGCTTTCTGCTCTTCTACAGTCTGAGGAGAGTTAAGACTCTGCCTCAGTGTTTTAAAATTGATGGTGTGATACATTCTTTGGGGAGAGTCAGTACTGTTGAAAGTACTTGGTGATTCAGCCTCACGAAGAGCATGGTCAGCTCGTTAGAGCCTGGTTAAGGGGGGTTTGTCCCTGTAGTGGAACCATGATGTGAGGTGGTATAAAATCCCATTTTTGCCTTCCTGTTAGAATGGAGGGGAGAGGATTGAGAAGGCAGGGAGACCACTGAAGAAAGGATGGAAAGAGAGCAAGGCCTTTGAAAACTGTATGGCTGACTACAGAGCCTTGGAATGGGCCGATGTGTGGAGAATGCAGCCGAGTGGGTGCACAGCCACTGGGGACAGGCTCTGGTGCCCAGAGCTCACCCTGGAGGAGTGAGCCTCAGGTTGCGTCCTAGTGTGGATGGATCTGTGGAGAGAGCTGCTGTTTCTCAACATGGCAGCCCACCTCACTCCCAGCTCCATGATTTTGTAGAAGCTGGGGGGCTGGGTATACCCTTAGAGTCCCACCTGTCACTAGCTGTGGGCAGCCTGGTCTTCCTCAGTTCATTATTTTCTCTTCTGTGCTATCTTTCCACCCAGCCTGATGTTTTCGGGGGCTGCTTTTTGTGGTGTGCTGTGTGTCCATTTACTTCCTGTTTCCTCAACCAGAGATTCACAGCTCCTGCTTCCTGCCCTGTTCATTTGGTTGAATGGATGAGTAAAGAACATGGGTGTTGATCTGCCCAGGAGAGAGAGGGCAGAGGCATTACAGCAGGTCAGGCCCATGCCAGTGAGGAAATCTTCAGGACATGTGCGATGTCCTGTCACAGTAATCTGGAGAACACAATCTAAGCTTTCGATGTGTTTTATTAAGGTGCTTTCAGTGCAGCTGAAATTCTTCTGAGCATGCTGCCCTATCTGAAAGGAGACATGTTGTGGGGGAAGGCAGAAGGGCTGAGACCTAGACATCCTTTGTTTTTATTTCCTATTTGTATGAAATGACACCTTCCTCCTGGTTTTTGAGGAAATATAATTAGCCTCAGTGACTGCTGAGTAACAGGCAGTGAGTTGAACACAGGAATGGGTCTTCTAGAAGATAAACTGGACAACTGTGGACAGGACTGATCATTAAAAAAAAATTCAGTGAGCCCTGGCTGGTGTAGCTCAGTGGATTGAGCACCAGCCTGTGTACCAAAAGGTCGCTGGTTAGATTCCCAGTCAGGGCACAGGCCTGGGTTGCAGGCTGGGTCCCCAGTTGGGGGCGTGTGAGAGGCAACCATACATTGATGTTTCTCTTGGTTTCTTTTTCCCTCCCTTTAAATTTTTTTTTTAGTGAAAAGTTTATTTACAAAATTACAGTGCAACTTCCTTGCTTTACATACTTTATTATCCCTATCACATTAGGCCTCCAGTATGTGCACTTCACTATGGAACACTGCTCTCCATCCGACCGAGAAAGTCTGTGCTGCAGAGGTGGTTCCTTTTCTGTGGCAGCACCAGGCGGCAGTGGCATTGCGGGCTGCCTTCCTTCACACCTACTTCTTTTAGAGGTGCAATTTCAATGTGCTCATTTTTATTCTTACCCACTTTTATAGTTTTATATTGCTTCTTCCCATGGACTTATTGTTTGGGTTATTATTTTATTTATTTATTTTTTTTTATTGTTTTTCAGTACAGTTTTCTGTCTTTTACTCCCATCCCATACCACCCCCCCCAGTGCTCCCGGGTTATTATTTTAGAGATGTCATTTAATGAGGAGCAACATGAATTTCTTTGAAAATTCAAATGCTTGTTTAAAAATTAGCATCAGCACAAATTAAATGGTTAAGAACTTGCTATTTTTAGCAACTAATGGAAGCAATGAGAGGTGAACCCCAGTTAGCTTTCCCTTTTAACTAATACACGCCATGGGCATCTGTTATGTTCAGTAATGGTTTTGACGTTCCTCTCAGGTTGTTTTGGGAGTGTTGGCACTTGAGCACTGTCACACACCCTGTGTCAGCATTGTTGCCAGTGATCCATGCCGTGTCATATGTCTCTGAAATTAACTCATTAGAGAAATTTGTCTTCTTCGAACTGGGTTTTTCTGTATAAGGGAGATAAAATATCAGTACAGGTTGCTAGATTTCTGTCATAGGCTGGTTCATCTCTGGCATACTGGTTGGAGACATTTTGTGCTCAGGTCAGCCTTTTTCTGGGCAGTCTTACTATCTCATGAACGAAAACTGCATGTCCACACACACCAGGGTGCTCCTGAGACAAAAGGCTCATTCCTGCCTGTTTCCCGAGAAGTGCTGTCTTATTTTGAGCCACTGCTCGGGTATCTGATTACTAACATCATTACTCATTGACAGATGCTTTTTGTACACAGGGGTGACAAGTGTTTTTGTAAAGGGCCAGATAGTAAATGTTTTCATCTTTGTCTTCTCTGGCAACTATTCAGACTCATCCATAGACAGTATGTGACAGTGTGGCTGTGTTCCAGCAAAACTTTGCAGGAAAAGGTGATAGGCTGGATATAGCCTCCAGACCTCTTGTTTGCTGACCCCTAAGCCTAGTATAAACTGAGGAGGATTATTCCCCTGAAGGAGTCACTCAGAACTCTCTTTTCTTCTTCTTCATTATGGCCTTACGCCTTAAAGGTTGAGTGTGGTCTGCAGTCAGTAATTGGTTTTACCTTTCCTATATTAGTTTGAACTGGTGAATATTGCACATTTACAACTTATCAAATTTATAGAAGAGGTATGCCCTGTATCTCTTCTATAAATATGATTTTGTGTATGTGTGTATATAGTACGCTAACAAATAGGTATTCTTTTGCAAGAACCCATTTCATTAATGATCTTCGAGGATTTTTACAATATATTTGGATACTAGGAACAATGAAACGTGGGTTTTTTTGGGGCAATTAGTTTATATCTGGAGAGAAAACTTGAAAAATTAAATGCATAATAAGATACATAAAAGTTCATGTCTTAATTTTTCTTGTGGCTTTTTCCTAATATCAAAAAATTGCAACAAAATATTCAGGGTAGCAGAAGAGCTCTTCAATATACATTTAATGAAAAGTATGACTTTTCTGTTAATTTAGTATTTAATAGGTAAGTATTGATATGCGAAATAGTTTAGCATTTGTTGCTGATGAAATAAAACATTTGATACCCACATAGGCAAAGAAAATTTACTCAAACAAAAATTAGTCTACAGCCGTCACAGATGAAGTGGCTGGTCCTAACCATCAGCTTTTTCACAATACAATAGTTAATTTTATATGTTCAAGGGCTCCTATTGCAGCATTCACCCAAGCATGGGCTTTGATTCTGTGAGTCCAGAGTCACATATTTAGGAAGATAAAAACAAACTGTGCATGGGTGGTAACTAGAAGCTCATGGTTAATCACACTATAGTTTTTACATTTTGATAGCCTAGAAGCCTGAAGTCAACAGGTCTTTGAGGTCCTTCTGGATGTCCCACAGGGTATCTGCGCTTTTCTTGACATGAACAACCTCATCATCCTTCAGTTTCTGGTTAATTCCTGAGCATTCAGGATACATGGAAGATTCAGGAAGACTTTGT
Source organism: Carollia perspicillata (assembly GCA_004027735.1). NCBI lineage: Eukaryota > Metazoa > Chordata > Mammalia > Chiroptera > Phyllostomidae > Carollia > Carollia perspicillata. The sequence goes on from PVKM010004398.1 coordinate 4,044, forward strand.
TCTCAGTGTTGTAAATTCCCTTCACCATTGTTGACACTGGATGAATCCTGGATATATTTTTCAACATAGATTCAGTGAGATCAGCCACACAATCCAGTAGCCCAGCCGGTGTATCCTTTTAGCTTAATGACTTCATAGGCACTTTCAACCACCATCTTATGCACTGCCTGCTAATCTTCACTATCATTGTCCATTCCTATTTCTGGATTCAGCTCCTAGAGAGAAGTGCCTGCCATGTTCACTCCATTCCACACCACACCACACCACACCACATCACACAGCCACACTTGAGTCTCCATGTGCTCCCAAAACCCATCTGTGGCAGCTGCTGGGATGAGTCCCAAGTTTTTCTGCCATAAGATAGTAAAATGTAGCAGAATCCAGGTTACACACCCACATCCAGGTATCATATGGGAGAATTTCCACTGGGTTAGAAGCCATAATTACGATGCAATCAAGGCTATACTTGATGACTGAGGAATAATGAATTTGAAGATATTAACATTCCTCTGCAACAGGTTGAGATGATTCTCTCCCTCTTGCTGGCAAACTCCTGCAGGTACCACCACAAACTTAGAATTGGTGGTCACAGTGTAATCTTTATCTGACACAATTTTAGGTGTCTGAAGAAACAAGCTTCCATGCTACAAACCCATCATTTCTCCTTTGAGTTTATCTTCCAAAACATCCACAAGAGCTAGCTTATCAGCCAGGGACTTTCCCAGAATGCTGATGGTACATGCCATACCAACTTGTCTGACACCCACGATAGTGATCTTATTGTTTGGGACTGCTGCCTCGTCTTTTGCGGCTGGTACAGTCAGTTTTTCCTTAAGAGTTGCCATTGTATGCAGGAGAGAGAAGACTCTACCATTGGCTTTTGAATAATACACTTCTGCGCACAAGGGCATCGTGGACAGTGAATGGGGATGGCTCTGTGCCAGACTTTTGCACCACTGAAAGAAAGCACAGAGCTCATCTGATTGACAGTGGTTCTCAGAATTCTTATTTATATTAAAAGACAATTTATTATTATTATTATTATCATAATGCTTTTATTACCCAGATTATTTTTAAGAAATATTATTACTTATTGACAAATTTTATTTGCATCCAGATAGAATATTGTGTTTCAAATTTTATTTGAGACTAGAGTTTGAGGATTTATGTCATAACCTAAACTAATGTGATTTGTATTATTTGCCCTTAGTTCAGTTGCTACATTGATGGTTAAATTATTATAAAATTGCCTGTGATTTTTACCCCTTCACCTCCTTTTGACAGATGCTTTGTTATAACTGTAAAAATGCAGTATACTCTGATTGTAGCCATTGAATCTGATTTTGTCTTCACTGGTTGACCATGGCAGTTTTTGTTGTATCTTTCTACCCAGTGGCATACTCACTTTATGTAATTTGTTGTGAGGACACCACTGATCATTTATATTTTATTTTACTCATGATCGTGGTAAGTAATTGCACTTCATTGAGAGGTAGCTTGTTCTTATGGAGAGTAGCCAGTTGGATTCTGTTTTCAGTTCTGTTATCAATGTTTCCTAGCTGTGTTACTTTAGGCAAGCTATTTAATCTTCTAGAACATTAGTTTCCATATATGTCAAATTGAGAATGTGTGTCCTGCTTACTGCACAGAGTTATTTTCATGTGAGAATAAAAAGAGGTAATTAGTGCTTTGAAAATTTTACAGAGCTTTACAGATATAGGAGTATCAGTTATTAAGATTGGCTGTATATAATAAAAGTAAAAACCCAGCCCTGGCTGGTGTGGCTCGGTGGATTGAGTGTGGGCCTACGAACCAAAGGGTCGCGGTTCGATTCCCAGTCAGGGCACATGCCTGGGTTGCAGGCCAGTTCCTAGCAGGGGATGCACGAGAGGCAACCATACATTGATGTTTCTCTCCCTCTCTCCTTCCCTTCCCCTCTAAAGATAAATAAGTAAAATCTTTAAAAAAAAAGTAAAAACCCAAATCACAGTGGTAAAAAGTCTGTATTCTCATGGAAAACAAGGTGTTTTCCAGGATGTGCCATCTAGGTTTGGTAGAGGGATCCTGATCCTCAGGTGTCTTAATTTCCTACTTTTGGCTCTATTGTCCTGAGTGCAAGTTTCCACTCTCAAGGTTTCCTTGTGGTTACAGATCGCCACTTCAGCTACAACTGTCAGAGTCACACTCTAGGACGGTATTGTCAGGTCATGGCCCATGGACTGAACTGCTTGCTACTAGTCCACCAGAGATAAGTGCAGAAACTGGAAGTGATTGTTTAGAAACTTTGTAGACATTTGGCACTACCACAGCTTTTTAATTGTGTTTTTAAAAAATATTACTCTGCAGTGGATTGAGGGAAGCTGGTTCTTCCCTACAGCCAGGCTTCTGGAGAAGATCATATAGATGAGAGCTAAGGTAGGACCATTCTAGAGCTTTGCTAGTTGTCCTGCCTAACAACTTGGGTTTACATAAATCTTCAAGGGAGGCCGGAGTTGATTTTGGCTGGGCTCCCGTAATACAGAGGCTCCATTATTAAAGAGAATGGAAGTTGACTTAGGCAACCAGCAGTCTCTGTCACAGTTGGACATGTATGAAGCCTTGGTCAGCACCATTTAACACAGAGTCAGGCCCACAAACTCAGCCCAGTCCCTGAAAATAGTGACGCCAGGGGCCGCTGCCACTTCTGCGGATTAGGAGAACTAGCGCGTGTCTCAGATGGAAAAGCACACTAGGAATGCCAAAAGCAGAATAGAATCCTATGGAGGTTATGTAGTTCTCATTTGTAGAAAAGAACATTTTCAACAGATACTAAATTTATTTATATTTTCATTACTTAGAACTAAATGTGTGAATTTAGTTACAACTGTAAATAAAACCTTATCTTAAACCCACTTGTATTATCTTTACACAAATATGATTAAGTTTGATTCACTTAGGATCAGATGTAGAAGTAGAACTTGCAAAGATGACTTTTAAAAGGTACCTTTTAAAGTGCTTTGGAATAGACAGGAGCCTCTTTTGTATGTTGTGTATAGGGTGGAAATTGCAGGGAGGGTTTAAAAGACAATTTTATAAGAATGAAGTGGTCTTTGATTTAGTTGAATTTTGTATTTTCAAATCTTAATTTCATAGTCCTGTTTTATTGACAAGGAGCAGTATCACATAAAATATTTCCACTACTAATACAATACTTCACATTGGCATTGCAGCATTTTTTTCTGCTATAAAAGTCTTTGTTTCCTGTTGGTATGTTAAGCCAATGTATATTAAACCACTTTATTACGTAGCATTTGATACTAGGCACCTTCAGAGGAAGGGATTAAAAAAAGAATGATAGAAAAAAATCTGAATTACTACCCTCAGCATGTACAGATGTTTGCAGGAGGCGCCAGGGTATAAGCAGATGTCTTTGCAGTAGCTAGAAAGCAGGGCGCTGGCCGTGGTGGCATGCAGTAGGGAGGGGGCCCCAAATGCTGGAACCTGTCCTGTGGTTAAGGTTCAGGAGGAGACGTCCTAATTAACTGGCGAATTTGGGGTTGGCTTTTACAGACATGGGGCAATGGAAGAGAGAGGGAAATGGGCCCTAGATGGAAAAACTGTTACCTCTGACTGGTGGTTGTCCTCTGTAGTTCTTATTATATAGGTAATTTTTAGTTACAGTGACTGGATTTGGAATGTGGGAGCATGATGGGGAGGGTCCTTTAAATGACTTGTGCAGACAATTTTGCATTGAAAATAGGTGGTTGGTGTGTCTTTTTATTGGCAGTAGTGATTGGCATCTTATTTTCCCTTTTAATCTGCGAAGTTAGTGCTGCTGGCCATTTGCTATTCACTGTCAGTGAGAAAATCTCCCTTAGTCAGACATGGTCAGTGGCTGCTGGGATGTCAGGACTTGCTTGGTTTCACATCATCTTTTTCTTGACCATTTTGTTTGAAGAACATGTACCTCTTCCTCTTGTTTTATCTCAGAAAAGTCTCCTCACACCACCAAGTTATTTACAGTGAAAAACTTGCCTTATCTGCTAGCATAGGTGGCTTGATCTTTCCTGCTACTCTGTGGAAGCTGGGACAAGACGTGGTGGCTCTGATGGCAGCAGCACAGGAATCTCTTGCAGTCCTCTCTTCAGGTCTCAATTTGAAGAGGTACACTAGCTTTTTCTATTTAAGTGAACTAACATGGAGGAAGCATGTGCTCAGTTCTTAACACATGAAATAGCTGAATAAGTTTCCCTGGTCCCAGACATCAGTTGAATTGGGATAGTTCGGAGACTAATTGCTTGGCCACTCTTTCTACTCAGCAGTTCTTCAGTTGTTTCCAGAAAAATAAACTGCTAGAGGATTCTGGGTAAGCCCAGGCATGTGGTCAGTGGGAGGGAAGCAGCAATTGTGATTAGCATGGTCGAGGAGGCTGCAGGGTGAGAAGTCAAGTCACCTTACAGTTAAGTGGGGGAAGTGCAATTTGAGGACTAGATTTTCCAGATTAGCAAATTAACTGTGTGTTACCCCATTGCCTAGAAGCATTGCCTTCTTTACTGCCTTTCTAAGGGTGAAAGAATTAAGAATAGAAAAATTTCAGGTTTCACTTGGAAAGCTTAAAGGCATGGTCTATATACTTTCCCCAACAGTATCAGAATCAGAATACCAAGTAGACTAGTTTGGCCTTTGAGTGAAATGACTTGGAGGCTGCAAAGCGGTTCATATTTTTCCCCTCTGTCCTCAGGAGTTCTCCCGCTTTCTACTTTAACTCTGTACAGTTTCATGAGTTAATTAACTCTGTAAATACATTTTAAACTTCTTGAGGGAACAAACTGTTTTAAACATTCCTGATATTCTTTATGTCCCTAGTACTGCTCAGTGTGGCTTGTAGGCTCTTTCTTAATTTGATGCATTCATTCTGTATCTCTGAGTGACTGGCTCCTTATGCTTGAGGTCTCAACTCAGGTATCACCAACTCTGGAAGGCTGTTCTGACCACACTCTGCCTATGGCCTCATCCCCTTCCCTTCTTTATTTTCTAAGCTGTTGCCCAGTTTTAATGTCTTCATGTTTTTATACACTGATCATCATCTGAAATTATCTTATGATTTATTTGTTTACTTGTTTTCCTTTCCCCAATAGAAACAAACTCTGTGAGAACAAACATCTCATCTTATTCTGTGACTATTTAATAAATAGTTGCTAAATGAATGAATGAAAATGTTAATAAATATTTTGAGTTAGCAAATTGTAATGGTTTGTTTTTTATCTGGGGTGGTGGTTTCTTTGCCAGGTTCTGCAGTTGTGCGTTTTGGCGGTCAGCATAGAAGATGGTCACAGGGAGGGTCCATGAGAAGGAGGGGCCTTGGGCCCCTGTTTATACTTGAGGGGTGGTTTGGATTTTAGTTTAGGAAGGTTTTGTTAGGAAAAGACAAATAAATAAAAGGCCTGTCTCCACCTTATGACATCTGTGTATCTGGAGCTCCACTTTAACTGATGGTACTTAGTCACCATTGCTAGTTGCTGAGGGGATTTGGCACAGATTGCCTTTTTATCCTGGGTCACGGATGCTTTTGGTTGCTCAGGCAGTGGCTGTCTTTTGGGTCGGGTGGTCACACTTGGCACAGTCAGCTGTAGGCTCTGGGCCACAGTCACATAAAACAAAGCACGGCCATTCAGAGAGACTGGACAGGGCACCTGCCCTTAGACGAGGTTGTAAAAAGGTGGTTTGGGGACTTTTTTAGTCTCAGTACCTTTTGGGGACTTCCGATGAATTTTAAAAGATACTGACATATTTCTGAAAGAGAAGTATTAGAATATGCCAGATTTGCAGGTTGGAGTTTAAATGAGGGTTTTCAGTGGCTTATTTTAAATTACCCCAGTGTATTAATTGTTTTTTTTAAATGTTTCTGTACAGTTCAGCCAACACTCATTAAATGAATACTGTGTTGCATAACAGTAAGTCCATTGTGTAGAAGGAAGGAGATGCGAATTACTCTCCCCCTCAAGAATGACTAGCTCCCTGCGGGGCGGGGGAGAAGGAGATGTTTGCCCATTTTATGTGTTGGAGTAGCTCCAGGGCAATACAGTGCCTGACACATAGAAGGAGCTTAATAAATATTTGTTGAATGTAAAAATAGGAATAAAATGTGGCTTCTGCACTCAGGTGGTTCAAGACAAGTAGGAGGGATGAGACATGCCTGTCAGGAATCACCATATACTCTGCAGAGAATGTGGGCATGGGGAAGTGTGACTGCTTTCCAAGGGAAAGAGGGCTTGGGCTGGGGCACCCTGAATGGCAGCTTTGCACTGGGCCTTGAAGGTCTGGAAGACTTTTTACTGGAGAACAGTGATTCTTTTGAGACAAAGGATAGAGGCAGAATATTTTTGTTGGATATCGGAATCTAGCTTGGTTTGGTGAAGGGAGTGGTCTGCAATAGAACTTGGAAAAATATGCCTAACTCTGAAAGCCATGCTGAGAAACTGGATTTTATTTGTTAGTCACTGGGGAACCATGGATGGATGAGTACATGATCAGACTATGGTTCTAGAAAATTGGGTTAAACATAGAAGTCATTGGGAAGCCACTAAAATAGCTCAGATGGACCAGAGTGAGGGCCTGATCTAGGCTGCTATTAATGAGAAGTTGGAGGGGAAGAGGGAAACTTGTAGTTACAAAACAACATTTATCTGCTGGGCAACAAAAATGTAAGTCCTTGTTCTCAATCAGTCTGTATTGTAGGTAGGGAACAGTTAGAATTCAGTGGAATAATTTGAGGTATGTGTTATATTCACTGAAGATTCCTGTAGTGTTTCCTTATAAGGGTATGCAGCAGTGATTCTGATTTTGAATGGCGGCTCAGAAAAGTGAAGTAACTTTCCTAATATCATATAGTATAGTATATAGCATATTGAGTCAGATTTTGAACCTACTATATGATATTTCCTAATATCATATAGTATAGTATATAGCATATTGAGTCAGATTTTTCCTATAAGGTGTTCCAAAGAGAACAGATGAGCAAGATGCTGGAGACAGGATGTCCAGGCTTTCCTGATCATCGACTCTGTTAGATGGTGAGGGAAGGGGATGAGGGACCCTGAGGTTTTAGGACCGAAAACTGGGAAGGCATATTTGTTCTATCACCAGAAGCCGTGGCATTCATTATGTGTAAGAAAATAATTTAACGCTAGTTCTTTCGTAAGTTTTGTCTTACTTGTTTGTATTTCAAACTTGTCCTTAAGTTCTAGTTCCCTGGCCTATATTTTTTACTGCAAGTATGTCATTTTGATCAATCCAGGGTAGGAGGAGATTGTGTAGTATGTGCTAAGCAGCTGTCCACAGTTCCTTTTGTGGAATCCTGTGACAATTCCAGCTGCTTTCTTGTATCTTTTCTCCCTTTCCTTACATACATTTTCTAATTTAGTTCTTTTGGTTTGGTTGCTATTTTGTCTGTTAACTACAAACTGCATAATTATGAAATGTATAAATATGTTGAACACTGTAATATGTGAACACTGCTGTGTATACTGCATCTGTGGCATCTGGTCTCCAGCTGAAATCTGTCTGAGGCATGAAGTTCATTTACCTTTATCAGGAGACTTGTCTATTAGGTGGAACATCCTTTCCTTCTTCTGAGTTTTCTTCTCTGGTTACCAGAACTGTAGCTGATGCCTGTTCTTCTGTAGGTGATGTGTGCTATTAGTGTTTTCCTTTTTTTTTTTTTTTAATCTCCTTATTGTAAAGCACAAATGTAAACAACCACACGAAGTGTATGTGTAGCTTAATGAATTACTATACCATGTAATTAATTACCTTTCCAGTGAAGAAACAGGACTTTGCAGCCATCTCCCAGCTTCTCTGCAATGACAGCCTCTCCCTTCCCTACAAAATTAGCTCCTCTCCTGACTTACAAAGTAATCATTTCTTTATGACCTCTTTAGTTTTATCTCCCAAATGTCACTATTTGGACACTGCAGTTCAGTTTTGCCTACGATATGTCTTTTAAGTCAGTTATAATCCATAGATTTTTACCCTTTCATCCCTTTACTTTTCCAAACTACTTTGTTCATTGAAGAACCCTTTGACCTGGAGAATGTCCTGCAATGTGGGTGTTACTGACTGTGCAGCACAGTTAAAGGTGTGCCTCAGTTCTCTTTGTCCTGCACATTCGCAGCTGGATCCAGAGGTTTGTCAGACTTGAGTCTGGTCCACTTGGACAAGATTACAGATGATGTAGTGTAGTTTTACCAGGAGGCACGTTATGTCTGTTTTTTGTTCTTTTTGATGTTATTACCTGTATCTATTACTTCCTTGGGAATTGGAAATGAGATTTTAATTCTATTGTTTTGCTTTCATTTATTAGCTAGAATAATTTTATATGGCAGTGCTTCCTGTTATCTACTATTTGGTTACCCAGTTTTACAGTTTAGGTAGGAAACACAGGGTAAAGGCTTAATTCTTTCTCTTTATTTGCTCAGTTAAAACAAAGATAATTTATTTTAGAGAGAGTGGAAAGGAAGGAGAGAGGGAGAGAAACATTGATGTGCAAGAGAAATATTAATATGTTGCCTCTTGTATGCTCCCCGACTGGGGACTGAACCCACAACCCAAGCATGCACCCTAACCTGGGATCAAACCAGTAACCTTTCACATTGCGGGACAACACTCAACCATCTGAATCTCTCTGAAGGGCTGTTGACTCAATTTTCAAATAATACATTGGATACCCCTAAACATATTTGAAGGTTTTCAAATGGTTGCAGTTTTTAATCATTGTTGAACTCAGATTGCTCCTTGTGGCTAGTGGGAGCCTCTTCAAATTGGCTTCTGAGTTCTATTTGACCCTAGTGATCTAATAGTGTCCTTGTCATCTGTGTGTCTGGATGCTTCATGCTTTTCTTGTACATTTCCTACAGCAGACCTGGAACCAGCATTTCTTCTAGAAACTCCCTGGTTTCTTTTAATAAGAAATATTGCAAGAGCACAATCTGGGTTGTTTGAGTCTCATTGCTACTGGGTTGGCCATTATTCCTAGACCTTTTGATTTATATATTAATTATATGAATAATTCTAACATTTCAATGGACAGAGCTAGAAAATATGATCTATTATACCTTATAAATGATACCAACATTTCTATTTCAAATTCAGGATTATAGAGTTTTTATTTAACCTCATCTATATTCCATTTGTATCTCTTTTTCCCCTACACAGAGATGCCTTGTTATCTGAGACACGAGAGACAGAACGAGAGTATCTCATAATTATGTCCTGTATCTCACCTGACTTGTACAGTAGTCTCAGGTCAACAACATCAGTACTGCCACCAACACTTACGATTACTGAAAAGAGTAAAAATAAAGTTTCGTTGGCATTCTCCCTATTCTCTCTATCCATGTTTTAGATGACAGTACTGAACATTTTGAGATTATACAGCCGTTACTCACTATAGTCTCTTCTATTGAACCCTCATTTAGTCTTGGTTCTTTAGGTAACTACAGTAAGTCCTCATTGTCAATAGGTTCTGTGACTTAAGTGAAACATGTAACAAAACCAGTTTTACCATAGGTTAACTGATATAAACAAGAGTTAAATTTCTATGGCGTCATGTCAGTGTTATAATGAATCAGTGTTGAATGAAACAACATTATTCAAGGACGTGCTGTTAATATTTAATCTTTACCACTAGTCCTTATGTAGAATCTTTAGTTATTTTAGTTGTCTGAAGTTTGTTTTCTAGTAGATTCCTTAGAAAGGGCTCATAGAAATGTATTCCCTGACTTCTTGAATGCTTATAATAGGTTGTTTGTGCCCTTATACTTACTTGAAGGTCAGTCAGATTTGCTGACTCATGTTTTTTAAAAATTTAATTGACATACAACATTATATTATTTTCAGGTGTAAAACATAATAATTTGATATTTGTGTATATTACTAAATGATGACCACAGTAAGTCTCGTTAACCTTCATCAGCATACACAGTTGCAGAATTTTTTTTTCTTGCGATGAGAGTCTCTGAGATCTACTCTGTTAGCAAATTTCAAACATGCAATACAGTAATATTAAGTACAGTCACCATGCCATGTTTTCTGTTCTTGGGTGCCTTAAATATGCAACCACGTTTTCCTCTGGTGTAAAGCATTGCTGTCAGTCTGTTGGTGATCTAATTACCTTTTCCTATAATTCACATATTATTTTTGCCTACATGCCCAAAGAATTATTTTTCCTTCAAATTCCAATTGTTTTATTTGTTATTATTTTTTTAAATATTTTATTTATTTATTTTTCAAGAGGAAGGAAAGAATTATTTTTCCTTTAAATTCCAATTGTTTTATTTGTTATTATTTTTTTAAATATTTTATTTATTTATTTTTCAAGAGGAAGGATGGGATGTTATTATTTTTTAAAATATTTTATTTATTTATTTTTCAAGAGGGAAGGATGGGAGAGGGGGAGAAAAACATTAATGTGTGGTTGCCCTTCTCACGCCCCCTACTGGGGAGCTGGCTTGCAACCCAGGCACGTGCCCCAATCTGGAATCAAACCAGTGACCCTTGGTTTACAGGCTGATGCTCAATCCACTGAGGCACACCAGCCAGGACCAAAGTCCAATAATTTTAGTAGAATATGTCTTAATATTGGTTTTCTGGAACAGCATGATAAAATATGAGGGAGGATCACCCCTAAAATTAGAATTATCTTTTGGAGGGCAGCCCCTTGTAGTATAGGCTTCCCCTACTGGTGAGTTTTTAGGAACCCCCTATTATCAGTGTACCAACTGGCATTGTTGTGAGAGGCTGCATTTAGCTTCAATGAATTTTTTCCCAAAGACTCTTTTAACACATTTGCCCATGTCCTAATGGGTGATTTATGAGAATACCTGCCCATATGGTACTAAGTGTTCAGAAGTTTTTTAATAAAAAAACAGCATGACTCCTGTGCCCCACCCTCCCTATTTACCCAATGTGGCCCTGAGTTACACCTTCCTCCATGCCCCCATGAAAAAAGTTCTCAAAGGGCAACATTTTGACTATGTGGAAGAGGTGAAACAAAAAAATGGCAGAAGCACTAAAAGGCATTATGATCAAGTTCAAAAACTATTTTGAGCAGTGGGAAAAAAGTCTCGATTAGATGTATTGGTTCAAATGGTACTTTGAAGGTGACTGATGTTTAAATGTAGAAGAATAAATAACAATATTTTATAAATTCAACTTTTTTTGGGATCCCCCTTGCTATACAGTGTGCTCTTGAAGTATGAAGTTGTAAATCTTTTTATTTCTGGAAATTTTTCTCAAATAATAGTTTTTAGTATTTGTTCTTTCAGGAGCTTTTATTATCTGTATGTTAGTTGTTTCTTGCCTATCTTTAGTATTTGTCACTTTGTCATGAATCCTTTTTTTTTAACTTTTAAGCTTTTTTCTCACCTTTTCTTTCTTGTAAGGTATTTTTTTAGCTGAGTTTATTACCCTTTTGTACTCCTAGTTCATTATTTCTAAAACGATCTTTATATGATATTTCATTTCTGAGTTCCTGTGTCTTGGTTTATATAGCTCTCTAATGTCTTGTATCATTATTTAATAATATCTCTTAGCTCGTTTTGAAGCAGTACATTATAGTTTTGGTTTTGTGCTGCCATATGTTTTTGCTGTGCTTTCGTTATCTGTAGGGGTGTTATTCTGCCTTTTTTTCTATTCGTAACATTTTAAGAGGTTTAACCTCAATCTTTTTTATTTTGTTTGTTTTTATGTGAATTTAATTTTCATAAACTTTTAGAAGGTGCTGACGTTCAGAGTAGTTTCTTTTAATTTAACAAAGCTCCCTTTTCTGTTGTCGTGTAGTGATAAAAATATAGCACTTGCATTCTGTGATTTCCTGACTCTGTTTCCTGCATTTTCATTTCGATCTTCCTTTTCCTTTTCTCTGCTGTTCCTATTCTGCTCAATTCATGCTCCATTCCCATAGTTGCTCCTCTCTTATGGGGCCTTGTCCCGGAAGGGAGCTAAAGTGGGTGAGTTTTTAGAATTCACAAATGCTTACTACTTAGCCTTATTTGGCTTCTTTGTGCTGACCTGCTGTCTGCATGGATCAAATCCCTGCATTCTCCAGTGCTTTTAGCACATTGGCCCACCTCATTGCTTGTTAACTGTTTTTGAGATCGTACTGACCTTAGGTATGTGGGACACCCCATTTCTTCTGTTCTTCCTCTACAGATACTCATAATCATCAGTTTCTGGCTGTTGGTGATTTATGCCCTCCCATCTGCCTGTATTTTGGGTTTTCCAAAGGTACTTTGTTCCTCCTTTTGTTGTATTGTCAGCAGGAGTCAGGTTTGTTTCTGGAGTTGATCTGTTTTTATGTGGGGATTTAGAAAGATTCATAAATTCTGCTGCCATCACTGCAATCCTCTCATAATTTCTAGTATGTTAGTTTTTATTGAAATAATTTTCTGTTAAGCCCCAGGACCACAAGCACATGCATTCTTAAATAGTGACCTGCTGTTTGTTACAGTTGCCAGCATTTCCATACAAAACCCAAGGAAGAGGTAGGTACAGAACCCAAAACCAAAGGAGCAGCTTATTTCATTGGGTTTTGTTTCCTGACCTCAGTGAGTTCCCCACATGTTGGTCCAGCCTGTGTCAGACACACAGATACTCAGTTTGCTTCTAATTTTTTTTCTGTGCCAGGTTCAGGCATGCAAGAGTCTTTCCTGGTCCTTGTTACTTAAATATATAGATAGTGAGATTGGCCTGTGAAATTTCACCTTGATGATGAGACTTTGCAATTCTTCCTTCATCTCCAACCCTTTACCCCCATAGTGTATATTCTAGAGCTTTGAGTGTTCCCTGTTAGTGTATCCCTTACTAGGTAACTCAAATAATGTTAACTTTTCAGGAAAATTTTACTTTGAGCCAAAGGAGCAACTGGGTTTTGGTGAGTAGGGTTTGAGACTGGAGAATTGTTTTATTTTGTATGATTCTTTCTTTCTTTTTATTTAAAAAAATTATTTATTGATTTGTAGAGAGCAGGGAAGGGAGGGAGAGAAACATCAATGTGTATAGTTGCCTCTTGTGTGCCCCTTACTGGGGACCTGGCCTACAACCCAGGCATGTGCCCTGACTGGGAATTGCACTGGCGATACTTTGATTCTCAGGCTGGCACTCAGTCTAGTGAGCCACACCAGACAGGGCTGATTATTTCTGATACATACATTTATGTGATGTTATATATCAGTTAGCAATGATAGCTGAAATCTTACAGGTTCCACAAACAAACGGTAGTCATTACAAGTATCACAACAGTGTAGTATATGTGCATACATATCAAATAAGTATATATTTATGAAATGGAATTCTATAAATCAGATGGAAAAAATCTCAAAATGTGTAATCATTGGGTTGGTATTACTATTCATATAAATATAAAGTATGTTAATAAGAGAAAATAATACTTTCAATATTGGCAATATCATGCAAAGTAAGATTCAGAGGCCAGAGATGTCATGGGCTAATATGTACCTTTTATTTCTTCAGTGTAAACTTAAATGAATCCATACAGATACTATCAAGTTATTTTCAATGGGAAAAGGAAATTCTTTTCAACAAATAAGCTAGAATAACTGGGTATCCATATGACAAAAATAAAAGGCAAAACACATCCCTACCTTACACCATACATAAGAATTAAATTGAGATGGATCAATGACCTCTAAATATAAAGTATAATTATAAAACTTCTGAAAAAAATAGGAGAGTATCTTTCCAACCTTGATGTAGAGAAAGATTTCTTAGAGGGAGACAGAAAGTGCTTACTGTAAAAAAACAAACAAACAAGGAATTTATCAAAAGACATTGTTAAGAATAGTCATAGAGAAGCTTCAGACTGTGAAAAAATGCTACAACACATTTGAGAAAATAATCAAATTCAGAATATATTTTTAAAAACTCAAAGCAAACAAAACTGGCGCAACTCAATAATTAAGACAACTTTTAAAAAATGGACACACTTGAACAGAGACACTTTACGGAAGAAGTTACAGGAATGTTGGATAAGCCCATGAAAAAGTGCTCAATGTGATTAGTCATCAGGAAAATGAAAATTAAAGCTACATTAAATACCACTAAGCACCGAAGGGGCACCACTGGTTACCCTGGTCGTTGTGCAGAAGCCCACTCTGGCAAGGAACTGTTCTTTTCTTTAAGAGTTTGTTTATTTTTAGAGAAGGGGGAAGAAGGGGGAAAGAGAGGGAGAGAAACATCGATTTAGTTGCCTCTTGTACCTGCCAGGACTGGGAAATGAACCTCCAACCTGTGCATGTTTCCTGACCAGGAATTGAATCAGCAACCTTTTGCTCTGCAGGACAACGCCCAACTGACTGACCCACACCAGTCAGGGCCAGCAAGAACTCTTCATGCTCTGCTGTTGGGGGTGAAAATGCTGTCACCGTTTCAACAGTTTGACAGTTTCTTAACAATTTAAACAGATCTATCCTAGTCTGTATGATAGAAATCAGAATAGCGGTCCCTCGTACAGAGTAGAGATTAAGTAGGAGAATGCTTGAGAGAACTTTGTGGAGTGATAAATGTGTGTTTGGATTATAAAGGGGTATATATATATCTTTATAAAAATTAATTTAATAGTGTACCTAAAATCTCTGCTCTTCACTATATATAAATTATACCCCAAGTTAAAAAAATTCACTGCTGATGAAAAAATGTAAAATTTCATCTTTTTTGATTTAATTGTATGTGTATTTTAATTTTATTATGCAATATATTAGAACAGAACTTAAAGGTTTTACATTTGGTTTTGCTAGTAATCTAGCTGGCTCCATTGTAATACATGAGATGAGTTTCAAAGTAAATGGACCAGTTATGCAGTAAATATGATTAAAGGCTGTATGGTTATGCTACTGTTTGAATCCCCTTAATTATTCATGATTTTTTCCCTGGATGTTTAGGATATCTGTTAATAGCTTATACTAATTTGCCTACCCATTATCCTCCCATAGATATTATTATCTACGGCCTTGTGATAGGATGATGAACTTCAAAGAGGAGATCTTGCCACATTCCTTGACATCATCTGTAATGTTAATTTTTGAGTTGTCTTTCCATTTAGTATTTATATTTGGTTATTTTTTAGCTTTTTTATCTTGTTTTATTATAGTCAGCCTCTAGAAGATGCTAGTGCCTACATAAACAGCCTAGTGTGAATTCCTCTGTGCTCTGGTTTCTATCTTCTAACTACTTTGTTGAAGGTTTATATAAAAAATTGTGAATGAAGAGCATTTATTCATAAATTTTATATGTTTATTACATAGCCCACTTTATGAATGTGTCCTTTTTTACAAGAAAGGAGGCATTATACCTAGATAATATACTTTCCCAGTGTCAATTGGGAAGACTTTATTTTATGATGATTTCTGAGTTTATGCTTTATGTAGCATACATTTTTGTTGTGGAAAATCACAGACTCTTTAAGAGTTTGTTCAAATATATTTACAAGAAAATAGTGTGACAGTATTTATTTTGTGAAGTGCTGTGAGTGAGGGGCTGTTCTATATCTTGCCTCCCTCGGGAAAAGTGGAATATAAATGTGGCCAGATTTTTAGTCTTTGTTTTCATTTTTTTAAAATTTGAATTTAAATTATACATATTATGTCATTTATGCTATTACAGTTGTCCCAATGTTTCCCCCCCGTCTCCTCTACCCAGACCCCCTTTCTCCCTCAGGCAATCCCTGTGTTGTTGTCAGTGTCCATGGGTTATGCATGTATATTCTTTGGCCACTGTATTCCCTGTGCTGTATTTTATATACCCATGACTGTTCTCTAACAGACAACTTCTTAATCCTTTTACCTTTTTCACCTTTCCCCACCCCTCCTCCCATTTGTCAATCATTGGAATTTTGTCTGTATCTATGATTGTGTTTCTTTTCTGCTCATTCATTTATTTTGGTGTTGTTTTTTTTTTTTTTTAGAATCCATTATTGATAGATACGAGTATGGTGATGGTGAACTCCTTTAGCATTTTCTTATCTGGGAAGCTCTTTATCTGTCCTTTAATTCTAAATAGCTTTGATGGGTAGAGTAATCTTGGTTGTATGTTCTTGTTTTTCATCACTTCGAATATTTCTTGCCAGTCCCTTCTGGTCTGCAAGTTTCTCTTGAGAAATCAGCTGACAGTCTTTTGGGAGCTCCCTTCTCAGTAACTAACTGCTTTTCTCTTGCTGTTTTTAAGATTCTCTCTTTTTTTTAACCTTTGACATTTTAATGATGATATATCTTGGTGTGAGCCTCTTGAGTTCATCTTGTTTGGGATTCTCTGTGCTTCTTGGACTTTTATGTCTATTTCCTTCACCAAGTTAGTGAAGTTTTCTGTCATTATTTTTCAAATAGCTTTTCAATTTCTTGCTCTCCTCCTTCTGACACCCCTATGATGTGAATGTTGAAATGCTCGAAGTTGTCCCAGAGGTTCCTTACACTGTCCTCACTTGGGGGAGATTCTTTTTTCTTCTTGTTCTGATTGGGTATTTTATTATTATTTTTTGCTTCCTAATATTCTAAATCGCTGGTTTTATTCTTGTTCTCATCCACTGTGCTGTTGATTGCCTGTAAATTGTTCTTCATTTCAGTTTGTGTATCCCTCATTTCTGAGTAGGTCTTTTTTTTTTTTTTGTTTCCATGGTCTTTTTTATGCTGCTGAGGTACCCACTAAGTTCATGGAACATCCTTATAACCAGTGTTTTGAACTCTGCATCTAGTAGATTGCTCATCTCTATTTTGTTTATTTCTTTTTCTAGAGTTTTGTTCTGTTGTATCATTTGGTCCATGCTACTATGTATTAGGTAGAACTGCTATGTATTAGAGCTGCTATGACTTCTTGTCTTGGTAGTGTGGCCTAATGTAATAAGTGTCATGTATGGTCTAGTGGCACAGCCTCCCCTATAGCCCAAGCTAGGTACTTGTGGTGTGCCCACCGTATGGGCTGTGTACACCCTCCTCTTGTAGTTCAGTCTTGACTGCTGTTGGCAGGTCAGTTGGAGGAATTTAGCCAGACCAGTCAGCTTTAAGGACTGGACGTACCTACTGACTACTACCAAACAAAGACAGTGAATTTCTGCTATGTAAGAAGCTGACATTTTGATGAAATTTTATTATAACATGGTAATTTTTGTGAACTGTTATTAAAAACGATTCTTTGTATTTTCTTTAAATATGTTTCACCATTTTTATCTAATTTTGACTATTGCATATCTGTATGCTATAAGGGTGTAGGACAAGCTACACATTGGAATATTATGACTGTATCAACTAATGTACACTTTGACTCCATTTATAACACTTTTGGGGAAGAGGCTAAGGAATGTCATGGTATTGTCTTCTTACTGTGAAAGACAATAGTTATTTCTTTGCTTCTAATTACATAGGCATAGGCACAATAATGAATTTTTGTATAATAGCTGACTCTGGGTTTGTGGTATCATAGACAGAGATTTACATACACTGTACAGAAATGAAAAACTAACAGGTTCACTTAAAACTAACTATTGGAGCTAGCATGTGTTCAATGAGCTACCTCAGGATAATCTACGCTTAGCATGATTTGCTTAGAGGGTTAGGGCCTCATTTTGATAGGAAAACACTATTTATAACATAATTGTTTTAAAAGATTTTAATTATTTATTTTTAGAGAGAGGGGAAGGGAAGGAGAAAGAGAGGGAGAGAAACATCAATGTATAGTTGCCCCTCATGTGCCCCCTACTTGGAACCTGGCCCACAACCCAGGCATGTGCCCTGACTGGGAATTGAACTGGCAACCCTTTGGTTCACAGGCCCATGCTCAATCCGCTAAGCTACACCAACCAGGGCAGATAACACCTAGATTTATAATAAGTGGGCGAGGAGCTGGTTTTAATTAATATGTAGGAACATCATATTGTTCACTGAGCTAGGGCCAGGTGAAGGTTTTAAAATTTTGTATTATAAATTGTATGTTTAGGGCAACTCAGTGTTTTGTTGCTTGGGGCAGTTACATCATATTTTTGTTTTTTATTGCAACTCATTCAGTTCCTTGACTGTTGTCCACTCTGGGCAAGGCATTGTTTTTAGCTCCTGCAGATAGCTGTAAACAAAGCTGATTATATGATTGCTCCCACAGATACTAGGTTGTCTTGGCATGTTGGGTGAGGATACAAGGCAGCACATGAACACATGTTACAGTGTGGTGCTCAGTGTAGTGGTTTTGAAACTGGGAGCCTCTGAGCATTTAAACATTGTATACAATAGTTCGCATGGCACGCACTTTTTATTTTATTTTATTTTTAGAGAGAGAGGTCTCAGCCAAGGTTAAGAACATTGTTCTAGAACCCGATTTGAGGTGTAGATTAACACTACAAATTGATATATATATATATGTATATGTAAAGAGGCAGTAGCCACTATGAATTCCCTAAGCAGTTGATTCTATCTCCTCATCTGTGTGATCAGATTAAATTTTCTTGGGCATTGTTTTCATTTTATGTCTCTATAATTGTTCATGTACAATTAGAACTCTCTGAGCCTACTTGACATAACATTGGTAGAGATAGAAAGTGATTTCCTACAGCTCCCTTTGTAGTAATTTTCTCCCCCAAGTTGTACAATGTGGTGATATTGTTCATAGGTAAGTGGTGGCTGTGTTGTGTGTTAATTGTCAAGAGTCGGCTTTTAGTGTGTCCTTTTAACAGTAAAAGCTTTTCTGAACTTGAGGATTGGGGGAATTATCTTGGTCCATGTTTTAAAGATCCTTGGTGACCAGCAGAGAGCCCAAGCAGGTCGTTCCACAAACCTGTGGAATTTCACTGGTGCTGGTCCTAGCGACTGTGCATGAGGAAGAGGCAGCAGCATAACAGCTTCGTGCTTAGAGGTCAGGTTAGCTCTGGGGCTCCAAGCCGGGACTTCAGTAAAGGTTATTTTTGTTCTTAAAATCTGGAAAATTAATAGATATTCTGGTCAGGTGGACTTCCTAATTTCTGTGGGACACTGGCCAAAAACAAGGACTCTGCAGGTATTAATGTAACTTTGTATCTTTGTTAGCCTTGACTAAAGCTCTCTTTTTATGGGTATTTATTTTTCATATAAAGGATCTTTTACTATTTTGTATTTTAACACAAGGGGCAGATGTCTTAGCTCTGAGCTGGGCTTTGCAACATGTACTGCCTTTTGGATATTTCTTTCAACTTGGGTAGCTCTTTGTTAAAAGGCCAAACCCCTTAGGGAGATGTTCTGGGAAAGAAGACCCCTTGGTGTTTGAAAGGTGAAAAATCCATTTAAGCCATGCGATGGCTTCTGACAGCCCCACTGCTGGGCTCTGCTTGTTTTAATGTACCTGATAGATATTGTGGCTGGTTGTGTTCAGTAATTGGATGTGAACTGTATAAGTGACATTTCATGGCAAATCTGAGGGAACTGTGAATGGCACTTGATTTCAGTGTTGCTGCCTTTAGGTTTGAAGGTAGAAACCATAATGGAATTTAATTATCAGAGATTAGTTCAGTGCATTTGTAATACCTTTAGTTGTTAGGTAACTGTTTGGTTATTGTGCGTGACACTGAGAATGTGATTTGTCATGCCAGTGTGTGCGGTGCTGCAGTAGCAATGCTAATAAGGCTGTGTGTAAGGACTGCTGTCAGTCCTTTGTCAGCAGCTCGCTGCCAAATAGTCATCTTGGAAAAGACATAATCTGTAATCAAAGAGGAGTTTGTGGAAATAGCAAACATAGACAAAAACTGCTATGATAAAAGATAGTGCTCATTGCCTTCTTTCAGGAGAGGTTTCAGTTACATCTTATTAATGACATCTTTCTTTCCTTTTTAAGTGTGTACACAGCTGCAGTGGTGTATCACAAGGTGAACAGGAGGTAGTAGTGCTTTGTTTTCATTTCACGGCTGTTTTTATAAGGTAGCATTGTGTGGAACACCTTATACTCAAAAGAGACTTTAGATTTCATGATTAAGGATTCTGTGCCTCTTTAATTTCGCAACACTGTGAAGGTGAACACTTTTGAAGTGAGGGAGTGTGTATTAGGATGGTATGGCATGTATGGGGGAAAAGGAGTGTGTGACTGTGTCTTCTGTAAGTAGGCAAGGACACATATGACTGCTTTAGATTTACTTGCCTTACCAGCCTTAGAAGTCTTAAAAGTGTAAAAGACTTCATACCTGATTGTTGGCACAGACAGCTATAATTAAATAGACTTGTTCCTGTTCATTTTATTCTCTAACAATCTGGTTGGTGCCTGTGCCAACTCTGTTAGTTGGACACTGTCATCCAGCGAAGCCTAGCAATATGAAAAAGAAAACTGCAGAAGATGCCAGGGCGGAGAGGGAAAGAGAGAGGGAGAGGGAGGAGGGGGAGAGAGAGAAAGAAAAGGCCTGTGACTTTAAAAATGTGTTTTAATAGGTAATACGTTTTACATGATTTAAAAATCAAAAAGTGTTAAAAGATGGACTGAAAAGTCTGCCTCCCATCCCTGGGCTTTTATTTGTCTGTGTTCTTTTCTTCATATGCCATCCCATGTAGATAATCATTATTACATTCCATATATGTACTCTTCCAAGGTGGTATATAAGCAAATGTTAACAGCTATCAAATTATGTGCACTATTCTTTAGCTTGCTCTTAATGATGAATATATGTTAAAAAAATTCTTTAAAAAACATACAAAAGAATATATGTTGGATATCTTTCCGTATCAGTATAGAGAAAATTTTCTCTCCCCCTTAAAATATATATATAACACCCTGGCTGGTGTGGCTCAGTAGGTTGAGTGCTGGCCTGTGAACCAGAGTTGCTTGTTCAATTCCCAGTCAGGGCACATGCCTGGGCTGTAGGGCAGGTCCCCAGTAGGGGACACGCAAGAGGCAACTATACATTGATGTTTCTCTCCCTCATTTTCTCCCTCCTTTCCCCTCTGTCTATGAATAAAATCTTAAAAAAAGGAAAAACAAATTAATATTTTAAAGATACACACACACACACACACACACACCAATAATATTCCATTGTATAAATGTTCCATAATTTACTTACTTATTTCTCTGTTAATGGTCATTGTTCATATTCAACTTATTCATATTATTTTGTGAATATGCAAATGTATGTTTAGAATAAATTGCCATCAGTGGTATTGCTGGAGAAGCAGGTGAATAAAATACATGTGTAACTTTCATGTGTATTGCCCACTTGCCCTCCATAAGGATTTTATCAATTTATGTATAAAATGTAATGAGGATCTCTTTCCCCACAGCTCAGCCATCAATATTAATCAACTTTGATAGCTTATCAATCTGAATAATATATTATTGGGGTAATTTTAATTTCTATGTTTCTCATTGTGGTTTTATTTTTCACATTTCAATCTTTGTCCTTTTTGTTTCCAATTTATTTTGGCATAAAGTGTAAGGTACGGAAGCAACTCAGTTTTTTTCCAGATGACATAACAGTAATCTCAACAGTTATTAAATGATAAATTATCTTTCTCTACTATTTTGAAATGTCATCTTTATTATATATTAAATTCCTAAAAGTAATTCTTAACTGACTGACAATAGCATGCATTTATCCTTACAATCATTAGTAGTCAGCTGAGTCTAATTTGTCAGAATCATTTTTAGTGATCAATGCCTATGATTATGTACCTTTAAATGGGAATTAAAATATATTTCCCCAATCTTTTGTCTAATCAAACCTAATACTACAGAAAATTTGCAAATACAGTACAAAGAACTGTTTTTCCTGAGTCATTTGAGAATAAGTTGCCAAATGGGGCCTCTTGACACTTGAATGTGTATGTCTTACTGACAAGACTTTTTTAATATAACCCATAATTCAGAAATCATATGTCAAAATTTGCATTGATACATTATTATCACTCACAGCCTGTACATGATCAGGCAGTTTTTTATTTTGTGTTGCATTTAGTTGTCATGTTGCTTTAGTTCTTGAAACTTTAGTCCTTTAGTATTCGGAACAGTTATTCTGTCTTCCTTGACTTTCACGGCTTTGATATTTTGAAGATCTACAGACCACTTATTTTATAGAACGTTCCTCAGTTTGCATTTGTATGATGTTCCCTTATTACTGGATTAGGGACCTTCTGCTTGTGTCTGATTGCAGGCGTATTACTGTCTTTCTGTTTGTTCTGTTATTGGTGTTCACTTTGATCACCTGATTAAGATTGGGTTTACCAGGCTTCTGTACTGTAAAGTTACTTTTTAATCTTTTATAATTATTCTTTTGTGAAAAGGTGCTTTGTAACTATGAAAATATCCTGTTCTTCAGTAACTATACGATTTATTCTTTTATGTACATCAGCATAGATGTATGGTTTCCTGTTTTATTGGGTGGGTTATAATCCATTATTATTACATATTTTGATTTTCAAATTGTCCCAGATTTGGCCAGCGGGAGCACTGTCAGGCTGGTTTCTGTGTGTCTTTCACATATCCTGGTCATTCTTTGAGCACATTCTTCTTTTCTGACACAACAGATTGTTCCACATTTCTCCTTAGAGGCAACCATTGTTACCAGTTTTCTTATATCTTTCCCTAGATATGTTAAACATATGCATGTGTAAATTTTAGTTTTTCTATATTAGACTTTAACTTGAAAAGTTGTAAAAATCTTTATCGAAGTCTAATATGTACGTGAATTAATAAAAATTGTAGATACACAGCTCAATACATTTCCATATAGTTTATTAGATGAAATACTCTATGGAAGTTCTACTCATAAAATGCTAAAAAAAAAATTAAAAAGTAAAATGCTGTAAGCACTTCAGAAACCCAACCTTGTGCCCTCTCCCAGCCGCCAGTCCCATGTTAATCACAGCTGTGAGCTCTCGAGCTCTTAAGGCATAGATTAGTTTTGCTTCCTTTGAAATGTATATGTAAAGTTGCACTATGCAGTATGCACTTACCCGTGTCTGGTTTCTTTGGCTCAGCATATTGTTTGTGAGATGCATCCTTGTTTTTGTATGTTGCAGTAATTTGTTTAATTGCTGTGTGTAATGCATTACATGAACATCCTGCAATTAATTCTAAACTGTTGATAGACAATAAAAAATATTTTACAATTAGAAAGATTTTAACAACCTCAGTAATTGAGCAAGCTGGTAAATTACAAATCAATAAGGATATAGAATATTGAACAGCATAATGAAAAATTTTGAGTTAATTATCTTATACAGACCACTATAATCAACAACAGAAGAATACACATTTTTTAGGTACATTTGGGATATTTATCAGAAATGGCTATGTTAGATTTTAAAGTAAGTCTTAACATGTTTTAGAGGATTGAAGTATACAGATTGTTTTCTGACCAAGTGAAAACAAAAGCTAGAAAACAAAAAAAAAGAAAGATTACTTGTAATATCCACAAATGTATGCAGTAAAGTGATAAATTTTTAATAGCTTGTGGGTCAAATAAGAAATCACAGTGGAAATTAGAAAATATTTTGCAATGAATGATTAATGAAATTATGATATCACATTTATAGGTTATAGCAAACACTATGCTCAGAGGTAAATTTTTAACCTTAAATATATATAGAAAAATAAAAAAGTCTGGATAAAATTAATGGTCTAAGTATTTATATTAAGAAATTTTTTAAAAACTTAAAATTAAACCCAAGAAAAGGAAGGGAATAATGAAGATAAGAGCTCAAATTAATGAATTAACAAGGAACAGTACATTAAAGATCATCAGCAACATTAAAAGTTGCTTTGTTGTGCTTTTTAGATTTTCTCCCTTTGGTTTCCTTATGAGTGCCACATCTTTACTCTGTAATCTATCTCCTTTTAAACTCCTAGCTTGAGGTAAAATTAGAACAAAAAAGTGGACAGCCTTTCCTTGTTTTTCTTCCATACTTCTGAGACAGATTTGGCTTTTCAAAAGGAACTTTATTAAGTAGTAAGAGAGAAGAAAGCAACCAAACAAGAAGAAAATGTTCCTTTGAAATGACTAAAACTGTTAAGTTCCTATAAAGATGTTAAAGAAAAGAAAGAAAATGGCATCAAGTTACCAATATGAAGAATAAAATTGGGACAGCACTGTAGATCCTGTAGGCACTAACAGTGTATCAGAAGGATATGAACAATGTTATACTAATAAACTTGAGAATTCATCTGCATGCAGCCCCAAACATTCAGAATAATTAGATAATTTGAATAGAAACATTTTATGTGCCTGAAACAAACTTGCACAAACACAGATAGGAATGCTTATTAGCAGCCTTGGTTGGAATAGTGAAAAACTGGGAATGAGCCAAATGTTTATCAACAGGAAAATTTATGAATAAGTTGTGGCATATTGTACATAGAGGCAATACATATTTAAAATGAATGAAGTAAGGTATGAATGAATCATGGAAGCATAATACTGACTAAACAAAGTAGAATGCAGGAGAACCAAAAGAATGTGATGTCATTTATCTAAAGGGTAAAACTGCCAAACAATACCGTATGTATCTCATGCATAAAGGACTGCCTTGGAATTAGAAGCAGTAAATTCAAAGTTATCTTGGTGCAGCAGGAGAGTACAGAGACCTATCTAGGAGAAATGTGCAGGTGTGTTCAAGTTTTAATGTTTTATTCCTAAAACTATGTTTGGTACATAGTTATGTTAGTTGTATACCTTTCTGCCTGTGAGATGTTTCATAATAAAATTTTAAAAGAAAACTGGTACAGATAAAGAAGATACAAGAACCTTCGGGGTTTTCATGAACAGATCTCCATCTTAGCAGAGAGACAGAGCCTTGTTGGGGTAGATGGAGAAATTGTTGCATGCATTTATCAAGCTTGTGTAGACCCTTCGCTGTCCATTCGAAGCAGTCAAGTCACACAGCACATGTTTTCCTGCCATCCTCAGGTGCCTTTGAGAAGACTGCCGGTTTTAAGGAAAATAGTACCCAGCGAGACTAAACAGTGTAAAAAATGTTCTGTGCTTAGGATCCTGTGATTAACTCGAGGAAGATTTTGTGGCTCATGGCTTTTTTTAAAAGCACTTAACCATTTCAGTGGTGGAGAGGTTGCAGAGGGTCTGTGCTCCAGTGAGCGTAAATGCTGTCAAGGGTGGGATTTAACCTGTCCTTTCACCTCTTGGGTCCTCAGTGCAGTGCCCATCTCCAGAACATTTTGTGACAGCTCATAGAAGCTCATTAAATGCGGGCATGTACATGATTTGAGGAAACCATACTGTAAAACTAACTTGAAATTACTATTCTTTTAAAGATTTTTTACTTATTTATTTATTTTTAGAGAGGGGAATGGAGGGAGAAAGAGGGAGAGAATCATCAATGTGTGGTTCCCTTTTGTGTGCCCTCCACCCTGGGGGACCTGGCCTGCAACCCAGACATATGCCCTGACTAGGAATCAAACCAGCAACCCTTTGGTTTGCGGGCCGGAGCTCAGTCCACTGAGCGCAGCAGCCAGGGCTTGAAATTATTTTTAAAATTTATTTTCATAGCTGTTAATCACTGTAACTGTTGTCTATATTCTGGGAATTTTAGGGGATGACATAGTCTCAGCCCAGAAGTTTTTTATCTAGCAAATTCTTTGGTTTTAAAAGAACATGGAATTGTTGTATGTAGCAGTCCCCAGCAGTATCTAGGAGAAAAAAGTATCCCGGCTGATAGTTGTTTTTCTCCACATTCACTTAGCCTGCATGTTAAAATGGAAGGAATTTAGATTAGAAGGTTGTTTTTGTAGCATTCACTGGCACAAAAACCTTTTCAGCAGAGCAGATTCATCAATTCTAAAAGCAGTTAGTCTTTCTGTGGGAATGGAAATAAATGCTCCCTATCTGGATTGTGGTGGTACTTACACAACACATTTGTCAAACTAATTGAAATTGTAAATAGGTTAATTTTACTGTGTATAAATTATACCTCAGTAAAGCTGATTTAGGGGGTGGGAGGAATGATGAGCCAAGGCAACAACAAAAAAGTCCAAAATTTAAAACTGATTTCTGAAATAGGGTAGAGGACGAAGGATTTTAAAGAAAAGGGTTTTCTTTCAAAAGATGTTAACATGTATATACATTATGTTAGTGCTTGAATGTGATGGGAAATCTTTTTGACAAAAATTAACCTATTTTAAAGTGAATTGTGGCTCTGGTCATATGCTCTTTGATTTTTCTTTCTTTTCAAAGCAGCATTTCCCAGCTCAGCTCACACTTGACTGAATACCCTGATCGATTATCTGGGGCTTAGCTAAGCCTTCTCATTTCCTGCTCCCCGCCTGCTCCTCTCCAGCAGGCGGGGGCCTTTGTTGTCGGCCATGCGGACTGAGATAAGCTACCAGGGCACGTTTGTGTTAGAAAAATGGTTGCAGACGGAACAGTTATAAATAGACTAGCATGTTTTAAAGGTTACAGTCTTTGTTTTGGTATAAGTCAAAAGGAGAGAAGAGTAAATAAGATCTTTAAAACAAGACAGACTAGTTTACATAGGAATGAAATAGGAAAATGTAAATTTTTCAAGGTTCCTACTGCCCACTCCCTTTTTAACCTAACTAATTTGAATGTTTATTAGCAAATTGAAAGTGTTTGCTAGCTATAGTTGGATTCCTGTTACTATGCAGGCTGATTTTATTTAAATCAGTAATTTCCAAATCTGAATTAGGACTCCTTAAAAGTGCAAATACTTATTTAATTCTAAAAATCTTCATGCTGCTAAAAGGTATATTATTTTACCATGTTTCCAGCTGTCAGTTTTGCAGTATAATTCAGAAAGCAATGGTACAAAAGGGTTATCACCTAGAAAGAGAGGAATATTTCTGGATTCACATAAAATAGGTATGCTCATCTTTATAAAAAATGATTCAATATAGTACTGTCAGCCAGATGTCTTTTTTGTTTCCTTAAAAGTTGATGTTGTTTCATGTTGCCACTTGTCTCAGTACAAAGCAGTACTGTTTTGAAATGGCTGCAGAGTTGCCTAGGATTGCAGATTGCTAAAAGTTACTGAGGTGACTATTTTCTGGATGCATGCTTTCTGCTCCCTGTATACCTGGTTCCACAACAATACAAATAGGTCTACACGCACTAAACAGGTATACATTGAGCAAGCTTTAAGTATTACTCTATCATGAGCTCAAATTTTAGAAAGAAAAATACCTTAAATTGATGTAAGAGGCTTCTTTCTAGATTTTCTTCTCGTTAACAAGAACTTAGCTTCCTGTTCAATACTGAGATGTTTCTTATTGTATAAATAAAAATAAAATCTATTTTAAAAACACTATCTCACTTCTGAGTGAATGTGTGCTTTAAAATCCCCAGTCATGTTTCTGTTTGGGGAATATGCTCACACTGTGGAAACTACCAGAGTCAGAGAGGGGTGGCATCCGGGACCCTTTATGCAGCTTGTTTAGTCCGTCTCAGCCAGGCTGTTCTCAAGTATTGCCCGTGGGTCTGCAGGGTCGGGTCAGCCTACCTTTACAGTTACACCAGGACACCGTTTGCCTTTTTTCACTCTCATTCTCTCACAGGTTACAGTGGGGTTTTACAAAGGCAAAATGATGTGTGATATAGCTCAACAGATGGAAAAGCAGAATCAGAATGTTTTCTTAAGTCAACCATAAAAGAAATTTGTGAAAATATAAGTATTATTCATTTTCTAAATTTTCTGTTTTAAAAATTAGAGTTATCTGTTGTAATTACTTATGTTAATGTGTAGTGGGGTTATTGTTAAGTGAGTTAGGAAAAATCTTAAAAGTTAAAAAATTATTTTCCAGTATAGTAAATATTGACAAGTCAAAGCCACACAAGCAAGTTCTTTGTACTCCTCAGTGCCTGGAGGGAAGAGAGTAAGGAGCCGTGAGTGGGGCACATTTGAGAACGACTTCTGTGAAGCATGTGTTGGCTCAGTGAAGTCTTTGTGAGATGTTGCAGCGTCAGTTTTTAATAGCCAGATCTGTGTGATGGATCTGTAATCATACATTAGTAATTCTTATTTTTGAAATAGTGTGATAGATTAATTTGTGAAACTTCTGGAGAATTTTGGAAGTCCACAGACAACTCAGTCGTCCCCCGCCCCCCACCTCTTTAACTTCCTTTTTACTAGTGCTGCAGCCTCTGACCCAATCCTTGGTGTGTGTGGAGCTCTCCAACTATGCTGGCCAGGCCATGTATGACGTTACCTCCTCCAGATGTCATTAACCCCTCCAGAATTAGTGGAACTGCTGCGACTATTACTGAACAGCAACCAGAAGTATTGCAAAAAAAAAAAAAAGTCGAACTTCATAGTATTTGGGCTTGGTTTAAAAAAATCAATGGAATGTTTCATTCCATTTAGTAGGGATTAAGGGAGATTTGGCAATTTCTTATGGTGCTGCCTTCAAACAGCTATTTTTCTCTTTCTTTATGAGGAACATCTTTTGGGCCAAACAGAAAAGTTGTGGTTATGGATTTACCAGATGTAACCATAGCTGTGAATACTGACTTTGGGGGGGGGTGGTTATGTTCATTTCTAGCAGTAGATTTTGGGCACCCAAGTATAGGGTCTTAATTTATCTGTGAAATTTCAGCTTCCTAACCTGGCCCTCAACAGCACTTTGGGATCTCTTAAATCCTGAATCTGACATTTAGTATTTTGTCAGGATGGTGTACATCAACAGGATACATGTGGGAAATTATAGGAATGTTCTTTGGGTTGGTATATCTATCCCCATCTAATAAGGCCCCTTTTAATAGCTTATCTGTGTGTGACATAAATCTTATTTAGTTTAAGATTACAAGGACAGTGGAAGTATTCCTAGTGACCCTGGGTCTTATCTGACAAGAGAGGCCAAAAAGTAGTTTTCCCAAGGCTATCCCTGTACTCAACTTTGGTCTCTCCACGGCAAATACTGAAATTAGTTGTCTGAAAATTTTATTTTTCATACACAATGAAAACCTAGGTAGAATATGCCATAGTAAGTCTTCACTTCACAGTGGGCAATTGAGAGATAATTTTGTTTTCACGCACCTTCCTGGTTCTACCAAAATACTCATTGAATTTTGTCCAAAGATAATTGTAAAAATTATCTTTACAGTTAAAAAGCAGGACTTTGTTGAATAAAGGAGATATCATCAAGAAGCGTGATTCTGAAAATTATTTCTGATCATCAGAGCCTGTGCTTCAGCACATTGTTACTTTCATCATCTTTCTGGGGATTTGTATGTAACCAGTTATTTGTACATCTTGGTTGTAAACATTGTTAAAAGTTATCTGCCCTCCCAGAGTTCCACTTTGTTGCATCACCATCTGTTACAAGGTGATTTAAGTCCTCTTTCAGACCCAGGTACTGATGCAGTCTCTTGAAAGCAGTTTTTTGGATTGAGTGACACAGATTTGGAAAATGAGCTATAACCTTGATTCTGATGTTGCAAGGCAGTAAGCAGCTTGGTCAAATGGATAGGGCTCGTTTCTCTGTTTCTTCATTTAATTGTTCATCTTTAAAGAGATAATCCATTATGCTCATTCAGAATAGACCCCTATGTAGTGCCACGTTTTGTCCACTTGCAAATGCCAAAATATGATAAGTAGCCACTTAGTGGCTGTTTAGTATTAGGGTTCTTCAAAGAAACAGAACCCATAGGAGATGTGTGTGTGTGTGTTTGTGTGTAATAGGAATTGATAGAAATTGTCTCATGAGGTAATGGAGGCTGAGAAGTTCCATAATTTGCTCTCTGCAAGCTGGAAAACCAGAAAAGCAGGTGGTATAATTCATTCAGACCTGAAAACTGAGAGGCCACTGATATAAGTCCTTGAGTCAGAAGGCTCGAGAACCAGGAGCTCCAATGTCTGATGGCAGGAAAAGATGAACATCCCAGCTCAAGAATAGAGAGAATTTGCCCTTTCTTCCCCTTTTTGATCCATTTGAGCCCCCAACAGATGGGATGATGCCTACCCACATTCGAGGGCCGATGTCCTTACTTAGTGTGCTGAGTCAAATTTTCATCTCTTCCAGAGACACCCCTACATACAGGCCAGTTATCTGGGCATCTCTTAGTGCAGTCAGGTTGACACATAAAATTAACCATCACACCACTAAACAGGATTCTGTTAGATACTCGCAGTGTGGCCCCCAGATGGAAGAGGTGCTACAGTCTTAGTTTTTTTTTGCAGGTCAGGTGATCACCTTGGGAGGTGTGGGTAGGTGGTGACTCCTGCCAGTGGTGTTCTTTCAGGCCTGCTTACATCCTTAACCTGAGAACACTGGAGGGAAGAAGGCCATTTTAGGACAAAACAAAAGTGGCTACTTTGCTGACTCAGTGGCAACGAGAAATTTTCTTTGTGTTCACCCTCTTAGTAAAGCAAAGTATTTACTTAATGTCTCTACATTAGGAAGATTTGTGCATGACAGTATGTTTATTATAGCAGATACTCAGAACCCTTTCACCTCCTTGAGAAAGACGCTCGGAGTCAGTGCCTAGGTGTCTCCCCTGATCCCCTGGCACCTGAGTCAGAGCAGAACTCAGATGGGTGGACCTGGCTAGCCTGGCGGCGCTTAGGTTTTCCTATAACACTTTTGTGGCATTTTGAACTGTAATGGCTACAAAGCTGTAGGTGAAGCTATATTTATATATAGATAAAAAATCTTACATTCCTGGTGTGTTATGTTATAGAAGTAGAGTAGTGGCTTGAAATATAACAAGATATTTTCTACCTGATTTCATTCTGATTGATCTCAGTCAGTTCTCGTGTTTATCCACGAAGCTGAATAACTATGATCCTCTGATAGAGATGTCTCGAGTAGGTGTTTCCCCTCTGCAAGCTCAGTGAATGTCCTGACTACAATTCAGAGTTTGTGTAGACATTTCTGAATATTGCAGTAAACTTCTAATACTCATCACTGTGAACCTTGGTGTGACTATCTTGTGGAAATGAATGAAAAGTTTCTTCAAAAAATACATTGTTAAGCCATACAGTATGCAGATGTTAGTCACTTCTACTTTTCTAAGTTTCTGGAAAAATCTTATTGGCTATTCAGGCTTTATAAACAAATTTGGTCCAATTTCACCTGAACCTGAATCTAGATCTTCCATTATTTGAAATGTGAAATCTCAAGAACTAAGTAGTTAAAAATGCAACTTTGTGAGGTTGTTCATTTGATGGTATCCATCTTCATATCCTGGTCAGGTTGTCTTTGGCCTGGTCTCCGTCACATTTGATAACAGTAGAGGGACCCGAGTGGCCTGTTTGGAACTCTGTGGGAGCCCTAATGCTGCCTGCCAAGACCTGGCAGGGGATTTATGGGGCTAAGAAGGCCTTTCCTCTGTAAGGCAGGTGAATTTAAAATGATTGTCGTTCCCATTCTGGTTTGGGGCCTCCTCCCTATTGGGTAAAGGAATCTCCAGTCTGTCTTGTTGATAATTTCTGAACACCTATCCCTTCTCTCCTACCCCCCACCTCCCTGTGCTTCCTTTATCTTTTTAATGTTACGTTAAAACCATTTTCCAGAGGATGATAATAAGACTGGTCCTAGGAAAGACTCAGATTGGCTGTTTAAATCAATGAAAGTACTGTATTAATAATCATGAAAGATCTCTGACTTGGATCTTATATTTGGGATGGTTGTGTTTTACACTGTAGATAAAAATTATTCCTTCAACAGTAGCCTCCTGCTTGTTTTTCCTGTCTCGGTTGCCTTTCTTTCTCCCTAGTTTACCTTTGTTCCTTAGCTCAATATGAATGTTTGAAAAAAAATGTTCTAACTTTTTAATTCATTAATTCTCAACCCGTCGGCTGACATTCAAAGCTCTGGAAATCCTCTGCTACCAGACACCCACCATCAAGACAGCTTTTTTTTTAAACCTAGGTGGGGATGGGTTTGTAGTCTGTCAAATTTTTATTTCCTTAAATTTACATAATCTCCCATTTCAAAGAAGTCCAGGCCAGGGGTGTGGAATAATCCATAACTTAACCCCAAAGCAGCTGCCTCCCCACTGTTTTGCACGGAGCTACCACTCCTCTGAAACTAAGCAGATTGGAGGTGCTCCTGGTTGGTGGTTTCCAACCACCTGGAATCAATCAAAATCAGTCTGCTTCTCCCCTTTTTAAAGGTAAAATAGTGAGAAATTATTTACTTCCCAGTGGGCTCTTCTCTGTATTCAGAAATATACCCCAGGGTGCCTTCACATAGGAAGCTTCTTACCACATTCTGTTTAAAATGTGTCATTTATAACCACTCTGACCTTTATCCAATTGTACAATTATATCTGTAGTCAATAATGAGGCATATTTGTCAGAAATACTTGATATGCTTCTCAAATTGTTGCAAAAGTGAAGATACTTCCGCCTAATTTGCTACATGATTTGTTTTTGTATTGCTATTACTAGCATGCTTTTGAATTGGAGAAAAGCAAATTTATAAGCTGCCTCTTAATAGCTTCATGCCTCTTTTCATCTGTAAAACAGTGGTAGTAATATCCCACACATATTGAGAACCAATCCACTCTACTTATATTCATTTATTTAATCCTCTTAGAGACTACTATTTTTTCTTCCTTATTTTACATATGAGAAAATTGAGGCTTGGAAAAGTCATTTCCCCAAAGTTGCAAGCTTAGTTGCAAAGCCGTGATTCAAACTCAGGTGGTATGTATTGAATCAGATGATCTCCAAGCTCACTTCTGCCTTTAACTTTCTATGATTTTGAGCAGAATCTTTGACTACTGAATAGCGGGAAGAAGATGGAAATTTAACTTTGGTTGACATTTGAGCCACACCTCTGTGTCTGTCTGAGGGTCTTTGGTAGCCCTTACTGGGAGAGGGGATTTATTTTGTGGTGCCTTTTGTTGTTCCTCAGTCACAGCAGTCAGCTTCCATGGAAGATGACATTTTAATTTGTAAAACTTTTTTAGGATGGTAATTTTAGCTAATGCAGTATGTTGATGTAGAGAAAACACCTCCATCCCCATTTTATCTACTTGCTTTTGTCTGAGGAAGAAAACAGCAGAAGCATGTAAGATGGAAGTGAACATAGAAATCATCTTGTTCTGTCCCTTCACTTGTCACATGGTTTGGTGACTCCACTAAGGTCACCCCCAGCTATAGTAATTGCAGACAGGACTGGGATCCTGAATTACCTAGTTTTAGTTCAGTGCCTTGGGAAATCACTTACTACCTCCCTCTGTAGATGTTTAATCCTTAACCAACTTTCTGATCTATTTAGGAAGATGGTGTCTGTTTCAGCTACTTAAATCTGTTTAAAACTTCTGTTTACTTTGAATCTACCTCTGTTGTGTTGTATCACTGGAATTAAGAGTCTGGAGGCTTTTTTAATGCAATGCTGCCACTCCCTGGTTATTGAGTAGCATTGCATGGAAAATCCAGTAAGCTTTCCACTGCCTTTGTGGAAGCCTAATCTTAGGAGTCATAAATCTAGGTACAGATAAACCAGAGCGGTAACTTCTGTGTGTGTGGAAAGTCGAAGATAAGAAGACAGGGCCTGTGCTCCATAGACTCAGGGTGCTTTCATCAGCACTCATAGCTTGCTCTATTAGTCTGCCACATAACAATGATGCAAATTAAGTGTAGCAGTCAAGTGCAGGGAGACTGTAACTCAGTCTGTGTTGGCAAACTCTGGAGAGATGACTTTGTGCTAGGCCTCGTTGGGTAAGTTCTTTCTAACTTACTGCCTTTAATGGCTTCAGAGTGTTTATAAGTATTTATAAATAACATAGTTGATGAATATTCACCAAAATAATTAAAAATTAAAATAGGAGGACGTATCCATGTAGTTAATGCCAAATAAAAAATATATATAACATCGAATGAATTAATCAAACTGGGGAGGTTTATAGATTCAAGTTTGGTCTCCTTTGTTTCTCCAAATGAGCAGCTTTCAGGGATCTGGTCAGAGGGCTGCTATGGCTGGGATTTAGAAAAAATAAAATATGATTCATAATTGACTTGTGTACTTTTGTGGTTCTGGTAGTAATTGTGTGTCTCCCTCTCTGCCTGTTCACCTGTTTCCAGGGACTTTTGTTCATGGGTATGGTATGCAGCTCTGGGCACCTGAAATCCTGTTCCTAATGCTGTTAGATTTTCCTTTTCAGAGTAAGAGGGACCACCTACTCATGAACGTCAAATGGTACTACCGTCAGTCTGAAGTTCCAGATTCTGTGTATCAGCATTTGGTTCAGGATCGACATAACGAAAATGGTAAGTATGCCCTTCTGGTTTGCTTCTTACACTTTCTTAGCTCTGGGCTATGTTCTTTCCAAAAGCATTCATTAAGTGGAGATAGCTACTATGAAAAATTTTTCCTAAAAAAGCATCATAGAAATAAGGACATTACTGGAGTATTCAATTTTTGCTGAGTCCTCTCATTATTTTTTGCCTTAAAAAAGAAACAACCTGAGCACGTACTAATGGTGTTTTCCTCTTAGACTTGGAATAGTTGTTCTTTGGAAATGACAGTAATTTCATTTTTTATTTCTTTTCTCACCTAATGGGAACTAATAATACTTAAAGCCCTACAGAATTGTATTTTATTTCTTTCCTCTTTCAACAGTCTATGTTATTGAACTTCTCTGTATTCAGGGTTTTGAACTTCAGTTTTCAAAGCAAAGCTTTCCTGAATATTTTGGAATTCAGCTTGCTACTTGACTTTTAGAACAATAGGAAGGTTGTTCAGAGTATCTTTTAATTTTTTCTTCTTTTGGTATTATAGTTTCTAGCAGTAACTTTATTATGAGGTATGTACATAAAATATATATTACATTTGTCCAGATATATAATAGTTCCTTTTTATTGATTTTTGAGGGTACAAGACCTGATTCACATTTGTTGCCCATTAATTATATGTCACTCCCCGCTTCCAGATGAGGAAATTGAGGCTCAGAGATGCTGAGGAAGTTGCCAAGGCCACAGATCTTCTAAGTGGTAGCCTCGGGGCAGTGACTTGGCTCTCTCTTTGATGTCTGTGCCCTTCGCTCTTCACATTGCTGTTGGTGATAGGTTTTAATTCAACAGACTGTCGTCAAAAATAGTGTTGAAGAATGACAGAATGATGTTCTTTCATATCTTACTTATTTTTTTCTTTGAAGCTATAAAAACTTCTCTTAAAGCAGTTAAAGTATATAGTTTGTTATTAAAAATAGTAACTTGGTCATTCTTCTCAGTGGAAACTGTGATATCACTCCATCCTGGACTATTTAGCAATAAAAAATTAAGATGAACAGGATGACTAAATATTTAGCAGTTTACAGATTGCTAAAATGTGATAGTTGTTTCTTCCCATTTTTCCTTTTCTAAACAATTTTGTTCTTAATGCATTCCAGCAAACTGTGGGGACTTCAGTAAGGGGTATAAAACACGTCCAACGGCACACTTCGTTTCTGTTATTCCTATTACACGTTATTCCTTTTCTCTGTTTTGCTGCCCAGGCCTGGTTATTTATTTTGCTTTCATTAGTGGGAGGTGACCCTGAAAGAAAAAGTGTGCAAATTTTTCCTAATTGTCTTGGGAAACTCAATTTTAATATCTTCTTAATGAATTAATTTCTTGACAGACTCTGGAAGAGAACTTGTCATTACAGACCCAGTTATCAAGAACCGAGAGCTCTTCATTTCTGATTACGTAGACACCTACCATGCTGCCGCCCTCAGGTAAGTGCCAGAGGCGTGGCTGTTACTGTGGAGAAGTCACCCAGCTAGGGAGACAGAGAGGCTAAGCTATCCTGATCTGTTTTGATAATCATGATATTAATCGGATTATTCCTGTGGTCTCCAGAGGCTAACATTCCAGTGTTAATAACTCTTATGTGTTATTGGGGTTTCAGAGGTTGCCTGTATTTTCACTAATGCGTTGGCGGGGAGGGAAAAGGGAGGATTTTTTTTTCTATTTCATTTTTTATACCCTCTCTATAGTTTCTTATCTGTATTTCCTTGAAAATTATTATCCTGCTATCCATTGCTAAAGTGTTTAGGGCAAAGTGTTATGATGCTCTGTAGATTCTTACCTAAAGATTCAGTCAGTACCCAAAAATAACACAGGGAAAGAAATGGAAGAAACAAATATGGCGTCACATAATTAATTGAGCATGTTATTAATTATAAATCTAGGAAAAGTTTGTAGGATTTCCAATGACTTAGTCATTCACTTCTCTGTACATATGTACAATTTTCCACTAAAAAGCTTGGGGTAGGGAGAACATACTGAAGACTTTATTCTGGGGCAGAAGGTAACACTGCAAACTCCTCTTAATGTCTTAGGTAATTAGGCCGAAAAGTGGCCTTGAGCCCCTGCTTTGTGCCCTCTGGCATTTTCTTTCTTTTCTCCC
The DNA here is from genome assembly GCA_004027735.1 of Carollia perspicillata. Classification (NCBI taxonomy): domain Eukaryota; kingdom Metazoa; phylum Chordata; class Mammalia; order Chiroptera; family Phyllostomidae; genus Carollia; species Carollia perspicillata. Next base: position 40,335 of record PVKM010004398.1, read on the forward strand.
TTTCAAGAAAAGGATACACATATATTCTAGCCTATTTTGTGTATAAGTGGAAGACTTTGGGCCTCTTAAGTGGTAGAGGAAGTAAGGCAAATAATAACTTTCCTCATTGGAAATAATAAAGCGGTAGAAGAACTACTTTATTTGTTAAAGTGCATGGTCTTTTTTCAAAAGGCCACAGGGATATGCAGGCTTTTAGCTTAAAACTACAATGAGATTCAATAATTTCTCTATTATGTTGTTCAGATGGTGTTCACTGAAACCATCTGGAGTCTCTTGTACAAAGCTACATAGCAAAAGTCAATTAGTTTCAAGGCAAATTTGTAGCAACTTTTAATATAGGGCAGGTTCTGGAGAATTTGGGGGGCAAGTAATCTTTCATATGGTCTCTATTGCAACTTCATTGCAACTTCTCCCCATAGTCATTGTAGCGGAAAAGCCACAGACGACATGAAGGAGGTGGCTGTGCTCCAATAGAACTTTGTTTATGGACACTGAAACCTGAATTTCATTTAATTTCCACATCTCAGGAGGTGTATTATTTTTCTTCTGATTTCTTTTTTGCCATTTAAAAATGTAAAAGCCATTCATAGTTCTTGGACTCTACAACAACAGGCGTTGGGCCAGATATAGCGTGTGGATGGATCATAGGTTGCCAAACCCTGTGTAGGGGAAAAAGTGTGTGTGCTTAGAGTGGGCTTCCTATAGGACTTTAGAGATAAATTTACAGAATTCCTGTGATGTTTTATAAACTTCTTTCATAATTCCCACAAACTTTTTATGACTTTGTGGCAGTGTCTTATGGATCTTAAACTCACATGCTGAACAAAGCAAGTTAATGGAAAGTTGGCTAGATTGATGAAACCATTAAATTGTTAGCTAAGACAAGTAGCTTGATCTTGGGATTATTTCTTATCCTGCTTTGTATGCTTTTCCCTGCTTTTCCCATCTTGTTTCGTTGGTTGAGATAAATGATTTCAAGCAATTCAGAGTTGAAGTTAAATAAGTACGTGAGATGTATATGTGTAACTCTGGTATTCAACATGTTTTCATATAATGGCTTAAAATGACTATATTTTTCAGAAGATACTCAGATTTGTAGAGTTAATGCTAACTACATTAGCGTTTCTAGAAGAACCAGTTGTCTCAGATAATTCCAGCTAGACCCAGATGAATACATGATTTTTATAATAAGATATATTTCTGGAGATGTGTCATTGTATGGGTCACTGTCCTGCCACTAGCTACTAAGGGCTGGAGTGCTAAAGTGGAAATTCCTTATCTACTTTCCACTGTGTAACTGGCTAGAACCCTTACTGATTAGTTTTTTTCTCCTGTGGTATTTCCACTGAAGGGCTGTAAAGTGGTTTTATAATGCTGTCATCTTAAATTTGATTATGTTAGTTTCAGATAGACATCTCTCATGTCACTTAACACTTTTTTCTTTTTCTTTTAATATACTAGATGAAAGTGGTCACATAATTACTGAAAGATCTGGCCTAGTAGGTGCTCAGTAAATATCTGTGGATGTTTGACATTTGCTCACATCTGGAGCCCATCTCTGTGGGTCTTGCTGCACAGTAGTCTTTGTGGCCTGGTTCTCTGTGGCAGAGTGCTCACTGTAAGATCATCTCCAGTAGAAGAAGAATTGAATGGCAGTGTCCCCAGGAATCTCTAGTTATACCTTTTCTTTACCAAAGCTAGATTACTTTTAAGTTTTTTTTTATTGAAGATTTTATTTATTTATTTTAGAGAGAGGGGAAGGGAGGGAGAAAGAGAGGGAGAGAAACATCAGTGTGTGGGGTTGCCTCTTGCACTCCTCCAACTGGGGACTTGGCCCACAACCCACGCATGTGCCCTGACTGGGAATCTAACTGGTGACCCTCTGATTTTGCAGGCCAGCACTTAATCCATTAAGCCACACCAGCCAGGACTAGGTTATTTTAATTTTAAAATATGGGGGTGGGGGGATTAAGCTTTTCCTTCCAATTTTCCTTTACCATTTATCCTTAGATTTTTTTTTCTCCATAGATATAAAGCAATGTTGCCAAAACTAACTTCAGTTTTGAAAGAGAGACTAATAATCCATAGGCACATGAAAGAAGATCAAATGACTATAATGAAAAAAAAAACATGGATAGAGAAGAAAAAGGGAAGAAAAAGACTGATAGAGTTAGTGCTTAGCACCATTCTTCTCAAAGATTGAAGTGCTCAGCTCTGTGGATTCATTGGGCTCACAGTAGCTCCGAGGGGACTCTGCCCAGGCCATTCAGTCAGGAGGAAAGCTGTGTAGAACTTGCTCTTTCAGGGTGGTGCTAGGCTTGGGTTTTAAGGAGAGAGAACTTTGTCCTTTAGATGTCAAAGGAAAGCAGAAATCCTCTGCAGACTTTTCTGTGGAAATTGAGATTGTAGCATTTCCGTACCCAAAGTGGATTTATTTCCAGAAGACAGTGTAGGACTTCACAGTTGTAGAAACCTGCGTTGAGGTCCTATATCGCTGCTCTGCCGCTTCTCTGAATTGTTGCCTGGGCTGCCCTCATGCCTACCTTTCAAGCTAAGTTTCTACAGCTGTTTCTTTTGATCGTTACATTTGTCAGTAATCATATAGTAAAGCTGGTATTTTGAGTAAAGTATTTTTGAGTTCTCTTTACTTCCAGGTAAGTGTTTTTGGTTGACCCTGGTATGGTAGCAAAAGTGTCACATTGAAATTAGACTTCAGTTTGAATCCTGGCTCTGCCACATAGTTTTGTGACCAAGGTCAAGTTTGTTAACCTTTGAGCCATCCTTTTGACAAACTTATTCAAGGTCACAGGGTTAAGTGACAGAACCCTGCACCAAGCACACATCTTCTGGACACCCATCTTCTGTTTCTGTATTCAGTAAGATATGATGTGTAAGCAGGTCTCTCACAGAGTATCTCATACTCAATAGTGTGAGTAGTGCTTATGCTCATTGAATATGAATTGGGTTCTTAAAAGCATAAAAGGAAGAAAAGTGAAATTAAATGTAACTCTATATCCAGTTATTGATGGTACAGTTACTTAGCATCCATTTATTTTAGTTTCCTGTGGCTTATTCAATGGATTAATTGGCTACACAGGTTATTTCCAGTGTGGGGGGAAGAGTTTAGCTCAAGGACCTATCTCCAGTTGCTCCAAGAATGAGTAGGTAAATCTGTTTTGAGAATGAACAGATACACTTTATTCAACTAAATAAAAAGTATAGCTTGTGGCTTGTTTGCTCTGTTAACTTTTTTTACCCAAAGATAATGTTTTGTTGATGGTCAGAGGATCTAGAGTGCTTGCTCTGGAGCAGACTGTGAGCTGTGGCCTGTGCCGGCTGTAACAGTGTGCTCTCCAGCACTGATTGTGGGGGCAGCATAGGAGAGCTGAACATCGTCTGAGCTTGAGGGCTCTTCCAACTTTCTGATTATCTGCTTCCTACTTCAAGCAATTGTTTTTGGGAAAAAAATCCTAAAATAGGTCAGGTTATAAGCTATCATTTTACTAGTTTATGTCATAGGAATATGTTTTAAAGTGTATTTTCTGGAAACCCAGGGCCAGGAAACCCTAAACTAGCTATTTAGAGCTTCTAATCTCCTCATCCCAAATTAATTTATCACCTTTCTTATGGGCAGCCAGGATCAGATCTCGGATCTAATTAATTAAATTCTTTTAAAAATGCTAATATCTCATTAAAAAATACATGACCAACTGCGATTTATTTCAAGAATGCAAAGGTAGGTTACTATTAGAGACTCTCTTAATATCATTTGTCATGTTAATAAAGCTAAGGAAAAAACCCTGTCTCTAAAGACTATGATTATGATATGATAATTTCTAAAGCTAGTATCATATTTAATGGGAATACCAAGAGACATTTCCACTGGGATCAGGAACAAAGCAAGGATGCCCACTACTTCCCCATTGTCTTAGAAGTACAGTGCAACTAGGTGTTTAAGAAAGGGTAAAGAGGTAAAACTGTTTATTTGCAGGTAACAGATAGCATATCTGGAAAATCTCAGAGAACCAATGGTTAAACTACATTAATTACCAAAGAATCAGACAATTAACAGGCTGTAAAAATAATGTACTAAATTAATGGTAGGTAAAGTCACATTTATTAAAGCTTTATAGTTATTTATCAGATGATATCCTTCTATTCCTACCGCTTTTGTCCTCCTGTAAACCAGTTGCATGGTCCTCCCCGGGGAACATTTGGCGATCACTTCACATACTTTGATTGTCACAATGGTGTGTCACAATGGGTGCTGTCAGGTGGAGGTTAGGAACGCTGCTAAACACAGGACAGCCCCTGACACCAGAGTGTCAGCAGTGCTGAGACTGAGAAACCCTGTCTTAAACATACTTCCTTTCTAATGCCTGTATTAAGAATTGTGGGTTAGTAGAGTTTTTATATTTTTAACTAATATATTAACTAATTATTCAGCTTTAAGGGTATACGTAAATTTGAGCAATCACAAAGAATAATAAAAGAAGAATCATTTTCCTTTAGTAATGGACAATGATAGTGAAAATAACTTATTTTACATAGCACTGAATAGTATATACAAAGTTCCATAGACTTTTTCACATGCTTCTTATTTTGATCTTGACATTTTTATGAGATAGATTTAGTAGGTATTTTTATCCCTATTTTTTCTTTCTTCAGGGACTAAATCACTTCAGATAGATGGGTAGTAAGTTGTAGAGTGAGTTCCTTCTTCATCTGTAAAAGCGATCTTAACCCACTTTTTCTTAATTCCAGCTAAATACTGGAAGGATATAGGTCCTGGGCCTGGCAAGTTGATGCCTGGTCCATATTTTCTTTAATAGTATCTTGTGCTTATAATGGGAAAGGAGGACATTGCCTTTTCAGTTCTTGGCAGGAAGTGAATAAATGTTCATGTCCATGTAGATATCCCTCAGCCAGTTTCTTTCACTAACACCTTAGCCATTAGCTGGAGTGTATGCTGTTAACATCCAACTCATGGAGTCCTGTGGGAGTGGAATGCCTGGTCAAGCAGTGGGAGGTCCCATTCCAGGAAGGATCCTGGTGTGCTCTTGATGTGCCAAGTTCGTCTACTTCAACCACAGCCTTTAGCTCACACTTGGCATGAAATTTAACTTCTGTGACCACAAGGGAATTGAAGTTCTTAAAACCTTCCTGCCTTCTAGGAAATAAACCTCCCCACCTTCTAGGAAATTACCCCAACATGTACACACCCATATGTGCATGTGTGTGTTCATGTGCTTGTGCTCGTAGTGGAGAGGTGAGCCCTACTGCCTGGTATAATGTTTCTGACATTTACATTGGGTGCATGGAAACACGGCTTAAGGAGTTCTGCAGTGCTGGAGAGTTTTCAGCTATATGTGGTTTAAACTTTTGTTGGTAGATGAACCTGGGAACCTACATTTCCCATGGGAAAGTGTCTCCAATTTACAATCATTTAATGTTACTTAAAAGTTGAAAGTTGCTGTTTGTATATTAGAACTCATCTACATATTTAAAAAGTTAAAATTGCTCTGTTTTAATTTTCAAGTCAGTTTATTTCTTGTATGTTAAAAGAGAAAAAATATGTCAGTTATATATTTTGCCTGTCATAAGGTAATAGGAAGAAAAGCCCCATTTTGCATTGATGACGTAGAAGGGTTTTAGATGGATATTTTTGTAATTTAACTGTAGTTTTAACTTTCCCTTATCATTTCTGGTTTAATATCCTTTCATCAGTCCTCCTCTCAATTTATCTTTGTGGCTTAATTTTACTATATTATTAAAATGTTGAGATCAAAGCAGTTAAGGCCCTGACCAGGTAGCTCACTTGGTAAGAGCGTCATCCCAATATGCTAAGGATGCAAATTCAATCCCTGGTCAGGGCACAGACAAGCATCAACCAATGAATGCGTAAATAAGTGGAACAGCAAGCTGAAGTCTCTCTCTCTAAAAATCAGTAAATAAAAATTTAAAAAGCAATTAAGTTGTGTAGTTGTAGGTTGAAGCAAGCAGTCATGATATGAAAATATATATAATATTGGTCATTTTCTTCTTTTGGGAATTCCCAGTTTTCTTAACAGATAATTATGGAGTTTGTAGCTATATTCTACATGTTCTTAGAGTAATGTGGATTTGGTTATATCTTCACCCATCCCTACCCCTCCAATAGTATTTTGGTTTGCAAAGCAGTAGAGGGTATTACTAATGTATTTTTGTTTGTTTATTTTCAGAGGGAAATGTAACATCTCTCATTTTTCTGACATATTTGCTGCTAGAGAGTTTAAAGCCCGAGTGGATTCATTTTTCTACATATTAGGCTACAACCCTGAGACAAGGTAAGTGAATCACTTGGGCCCACTCAGTGAAAACTTTTGCTTTTCTCATTGTGTGTTTGTGTACACATATCTGGGAATATACTAGTAAGATTAGAAAATAAAAAGATCCCAAAAGCCTATATATAGTAAACCTCTTTGGAAGGAGTTGTAATTTATGTCTTTGATATCTTCCTATTATAAAAAAGAAAAAAAAGGAAACATGGGAAAATTTGGATTTAGAGAGGGCAAGACCAAAACATGTTTACTTGGTCTGTATTTTGAATTCATTATGAATCAGCAGGTTACTACGTTTTGTCACACTTTCATGATGCCGTTTTGAAGATACTAGGTCTTTATGGAAAGTTCTTTGCTTAGTCATTTGTTTTGTTCATTCAGCAAAACCCTAGGAAGACTCACTGAAATATCTCTAGTAGGACTGTTGGTATGAGATCTAGTTCTTGGTAAGATCTATGTAATAGGTAGAATTATTTATTTTTTATTAAGGACAAAAAAAAGAATGTTAGGAGATGATCAAGTAGTGTCTATACTTCGGACACCCAAGACATAATCTATAAATATAAGGATTTAGAAAGAAATAAAAGATGCTTGCCTCAAGAAAGTAACTTGAAGAACTGCATTAAATATAATAGGAAGATGGGTAATTGCTTAGTGAAAACCTTTTCCTAGATGCTGAGAAATTATATGTAAAATTGAGAATGTTGCTGTTGAGACAGTCAACCTAGGGTCAATAAAAGCAACATATTCCTTTGCTGTGGTTGTAAGAGACTGCATAAAGCTTTATATATATATTATTGTCGCTGTAAGAATTCTAGACAACAGCTATAATGATAATAGTGTAATGGTTACCTTTTTTGGCTTTAGAAAATAGTGAATTTGAGCTTTTATTTTCTTTTTCAAAGTTTGCCCTGTTCCAATGACAAAGAGACTGGCCAATGGCAATATTTCAAAATCTTCTTATATTTTGAAATGTTTATTCTATGTGTGCATGTATTGACTGCCCTGTCATGTCTTCCTGTTGCCCAGATGAACCATGGAACACTTGAACTTGGACTTTTGTCTAGATACAAAGGAGTCTGTTATTTTAGTGATGTCATGTTTAACTCTTTGATAAATAGTTGTCATTGCACAAGCTAGATGGTATTAGTGAATTGACTAAATTGCTTTTGTATTTTAAATGTTTGTTCTTAGGTTTTTCACAACCAACTAAATTATGTTTTGCTAGTTTTGGTTATGCAACTGTTTTTGCTGAATGCTTATTAAAAGTGGCATATCACTTAACCTGTGTAAGCTAGAGACTCAATTTCCTGTCTCATTTTCATTGTATATTGTTGGCAGTCATCCAGAGTGATACTTCCCATTTGTTTTAAAATGTGAGTTAGGTGTACAATAGGAGGATATTCTTTGTCTCTCACTTGAAAAAGCAACACAGAGATGTGCCTTTGCAGTGTGTTTATAGGCCCTACTTTCTGAGTCACTTCAGTGAGTACTCTGACCTTCCTAACTACCATTTATCTGTTTCTGTGCTTGTGTTATCCATGTCCAGCTTGGTGTATTGTAAGTACTCTAGGGGTATGAGATGAATTGAAGTAGACAAGTATTTGAATGTCTGCTTAGAAGTAAAGTTTGTGACAGACCTTAAATTTCTCACAAATTGAGTGTAAAATTTGTATCAGTAGAACTGGTGTGGCCCATGGCCCACTACTTGGGCTCATTAGTTTTTCTCCTGGAACGACTCCATACCAGTGAGCTTGGGGTTGGGTGTACAGTTCCTGCAGTTTCTCAAGTGATCAAAATGGTGTATGTGATTTAACAGATTGTGGAAAAACTGTTTCCTTCACCTGGCTATGCATAACCCAATCTTTAGAATGCTCAGGGTGCTTATCCTTGCAGAACTGACCTGTTAGTCTGTTTCTGTCTCTGTGTCAAATTTGTGAGGAATAAGGCTGTGTGATGTGCTGGCTTCTGGGTAGTTCTTTCCCTGATTTGAATGAGTGATACTGGTATGCAATCATAGCTGCATGGTGCTATGCGTTGACTCAGTGCCCTGAGTCGTTTGGAGAGGAAATGTCAAACTGTGGGAATAATCCTGGGAGGTAGCGTAAGACCACTGCTAGGTAAAAGAATGGTGATTCTGTGACTGCAGACTTTGGTGACTGGTCCCTCCTCTTAAATAAGGCAGGGACTTTGCTCTAAGTGAACAGTTGAAATTGAAGCTTAAGTAGTATTATCATTTCTCATAGTAAATTTTCTGATAGTATTTCAAAGTTGATTTATTATGTTAATTTCCTTAATTTATTTAGTATATTAGCAAGCACTGAAAGTTTGTAATTTTTTTTCATGTTTTTTTGTATAAGTCTTTCTCAAACCCCAGTGTTTGGCTACATTTTAATTTTTTTCCTAACCTGGTTTTATAATGGTGTTTCTGGTCAGGGACCTGGTCGTTCAAAACTTTCGGTTCTGATGGTATTAGTTTTTGGAACACATATATGATTAGGGAAACAGACTTGTCATTGCCTTTAAAATTTAGGAGATCCATAATCTCTTATATTTAATTATGCAATCTGAACGCTCTGAAAAAAATCAAAAGATTTTTAGGCTAAGTTTAGTGCTGACACTCATTTGATTGTCACACCTGACTTGAATAGCTATGATGTAGTTCTGAATTTTGTTCATTTTGTGTAAGTTTGCACAACTTGTGCAACAAAAGTACTAATGTAATAGGCTAGTGATCATTTCTCAGACACTATTGGAATGTTACATATTATATGTATATTTACTGTAGTTCCTTTCTAAATCCAAAAAGTTCTGAATTCTGAAAATTCTCTGATGCTACGGATGTTAGCTAAGGGATTCGACACTATTTTTGCTAGCCATGTTTAAGCCATAATGTTTAAGGAACAAAATTTAATTGAGAAAAAAAAGGGGGACAGATGTTTCTGCCTTTAAGTAGGATACAAGCTACAACGGGCTGACAAGTGAGAGAGGCTTGAATCTAATGCTAGCCTAAACTTTGAACCCTTAGGTAATTGGGCTTTGCTTTTGGAGTTTGTTTTGACATTTCTGCACTTGGGGTGTTGTTCACTTCTGTTATACGTACAAGATTTGTCCCAAATTTACTTATGTAGTCAGCAGACTCTGATTCAGGCCAATGAATTAGGAGGGGAGGAAGGAAGTAACGGTGAATGGAGTTCCAGAAAGAACAAAATATAGTGGCCAGTTGAGAGGAGATAACCTGTATCTTTAAATTATGAAGCATGAACTTCCCCAAGGACCAGTCCATTTGTTTCCCCTTGCTTATAAGAGTTCTTTAGGTTCCCAAAGTACATTTAGGTATAGTGAAGAAAACATATAATTTAAAATACAGCATTTTGTATTTTACAATACAAAATGATACATTGTCTCTTTTTCCCCCTTCCCCATACTGTCTTTTCTATAAAAGCATCAGTGGTCTTGGTCTGCAGCAGGTAACATATGATTATTTTCTTAGTTCTTTGTATTTTCAACAAGAGTCCTCTCAGCTGTCAGGTGGAAAACAATTGGTTCTCCTCTCTCACCCAGAAGAGAATGTACTTGATCAGCTGTGGTCACCTGCAATCAGCTGTGCCCCCTCCACTTTTCTTCTTTGGGGGAGGAGCTGCTTTTTTTTAAGCAATAACGAGGCTTAAGGACTATTATTGTTGTATTTAGTAGCAATCATACACTGAGGCATTTTCAAGGTTTTAGGTTTAATCTCTCCCTGACTGACAATGGCAATAATGTTACTAATAATAGCTACAGTTAGCACCATGTGCCGGGCACTGCTGTGAGTGTTGTACCTGCATACCTCATTTTACTCTGCTTTGTTTGGAAGCAGTCTTGATCTTACAGAACAGTTGCAGGTACAGTAGAAGACCCTTTCTTAACTGAGCCATTTGAAAGTATGTTGTCACGATGACGCTATGTTCCACTCTAATTCTTCGTGTATTTCCTGTGAACAATGGCATTTTCTTACATTACCACAGTACAGCCCTCAAAATCAGGATAGTAACAATGAAATATACCATTGATTTCTCAGACCCTGCTCAAATTTTATGAGTTTTTTTAATAAAGACCTTTATAACAAAAGGGTACAGTTCACCATTATGGATTTTGTTGTGATATCTGTTTAGTCTCCTTCAGTCTAGACCATTTCTCAGTCTTTTCTTCACTTCATGATCTTGGTACTTTTGAAGATTATAGGCTAATTATTTTGTAGACTGCCCCTCTGTTTGCATTTATTTATAATAAGGAAACTGTCCCTCAGTTTCCTTAGTATTAGATTTAGATAATCTGTCTTTGACAGGAACAGCACAGAGGTCGTATGTTCTTTTTCCACATCCTGTAAGGTGGTACACAATTCTAGTTTGTCCCTTTGCTGCTCATGTTCACTCTGATTGGTCTATCCAAGTGTTGTCCGCCAGGCTTTGCAGCTGTAACATTTCTTTTTCCTTTTATAACTAATGACCGCTTTGTGGGTGTTTGCTTTGAGACTATACAGTTATCCTTTTCCTCATCAAACTTTCAACTTACTCATTTGTGTATATCAGATAAATTAATGGCTTTCTGGGTTTTTTAAAATATTTATTTACTTATTTATCTTTAGAGAGAGAGAGAGGAAGGGAGGGAGAAAGAAAGGGAGAGAAACATCAATATGTGGTTGCCTCTCATGCCTGTACCCCCGACTGGGGACCTGGCCCACAACCCAGGCATGTGCCCTGACTAGGTATCAAATGGCAACCCTTTAGTTCTCAGGCCAGCATTCAATCCACTGAGTCACACCAGCCATGGCTGGCTTTCTGTTTTAATCAGTTGTTTATAATCTGTTACTAATCATTTTGAGGTCAGTTTGTCACAGATTTTGGAGAATGATACTTAGAAACCAAGATTTGGTGGTAGTTATGCTCATTATTTTGTGTCACTGCTCTCAGGCCTTTGAGCAAACAGAGCTAGTGTGTGTGTGTGAACGCACACATTTACATCTGTATTTCTGTGTCTTTGTGTACCCATGACTTCATAGCAAATTTTCCAATTCTAATCTAATATCACAGGGTTCCTACTAGTTTTGCCCTTTTTCTTCTTTTGTAATCCTCATCTTTAACAGTGAGAAACCTTATTTCATTATCCTTGATATCTTTACTTCATTTTTCTAGCACTGACTTTGCTCTCTCCCACACATGGATGGGTTTTGACATCTTGAGTTGTATCTTTAGTAGATTTAGCATTTGATATTTCTTAGCGTGACCTCAGGGAATCAAATTTCTGACATCATCTGTTGAAGGCGCATCAGAAAATGTCTGCTACTGCCATACGGTGAATGCTTACTCTGCGTTAGATCCTGTAATTCCAGTAACAGCTCAGTGAGGGTGGTACTGTCTTTATTTTATAAGTGAGGAAATTGATACTATATTAAATAATGGCCTAAGGCATACAGTCAGTAAACTGGAAGCCTCAAGCCTGTTTGACTCCAAAGCTTGTGTTCTTAACTTCTGTGATTGCATTATAGATAGATTCATATACAACTTAATTTTCTTCTGGCCATATTGGGAGATATTTTGTTTTTTTTATGAAGGTAAAAATGTGCTCACTAGAGAATAATTTGACCAATATATAAGTTGAAGCAGCAAACTGGAATAATACATAATTCTGTAACCCTTATTTGTTTTTTTCCTTGAATGTACATCTCTGTGTATAGGT